>JAMOIN010000508.1:0-69673 GCA_024666655.1 Dascyllus trimaculatus
TTAAACCCTTGATCTGCTACCTTAAACCCTGGATCTGCTACATTAAACCCTGGATCTGCTACCTTAAACCCTGGATCTGCTACATTAAACCCTGTGACTGCTACCTTAAACCCTTGATCTGCTACCTTAAACCCTGGATCTGCTACATTAAACCCTGGATCTGCTACATTAAACCCTGGATCTGCTACCTTAAACCCTGGATCTGCTACATTAAACCCTGTGACTGCTACATTAAACCCTGGATCTGCTACATTAAACCCTGGATCTGCTACCTTAAACCCTGGATCTGCTACCATAAACCCTGTGACTGCTACCTTAAACCCTGGATCTGCTACCTTAAACCCTGGATCTGCTACCTTAAACCCTGGATCTGCTACATTAAACCCTGGATCTGCTACCTTAAACCCTGGATCTGCTACCTTAAACCCTGGATCTGCTACCTTAAACCCTGGATCTGCTACCTTAAACCCTGGATCTGCTACATTAAACCCTGGATCTGCTACATTAAACCCTGTGACTGCTACCTTAAACCCTGGATCTGCTACCTTAAACCCTGGATCTGCTACCTTAAACCCTGGATCTGCTACCATAAATCCTGTGACTGCTACCTTAAACCCTGGATCTGCTACCTTAAACCCTGGATCTGCTACCTTAAACCCTGGATCTGCTACATTAAACCCTGTGACTGCTACCATAAACCCTGGATCTGCTACCTTAAACCCTGGATCTGCTACCTTAAACCCTGGATCTGCTACCATAAACCCTGGATCTGCTACCATAAACCCTGGATCTGCTACCTTAAACCCTGGATCTGCTACCATAAACCCTGGATCTGCTACCATAAACCCTGGATCTGCTACCATAAACCCTGGATCTGCTACCTTAAACCCTGTGACTGCTACCTTAAACCCTGGATCTGCTACCTTAAACCCTGGATCTGCTACCTTAAACCCTGGATCTGCTACCTTAAACCCTGGATCTGCTACCTTAAACCCTGGACTCTGCTACCTTAAACCCTGGATCTGCTACCTTAAACCCTGGATCTGCTACCTTAAACCCTGGATCTGCTACCTTAAACCCTGGATCTGCTACCATAAACCCTGGATCTGCTACATTAAACCCTGGATCTGCTACCTTAAACCCTGTGACTGCTACCTTAAACCCTGGATCTGCTACCATAAACCCTGGATCTGCTACATTAAACCCTGTGACTGCTACCATAAACCCTGGATCTGCTACCATAAACCCTGTGACTGCTACCTTAAACCCTGGATCTGCTACCTTAAACCCTGGATCTGCTACCTTAAACCCTGTGACTGCTACCTTAAACCCTGGATCTGCTACCTTAAACCCTGGATCTGCTACCTTAAACCCTGTGACTGCTACCTTAAACCCTGGATCTGCTACATTAAACCCTGGATCTGCTACCTTAAACCCTGGATCTGCTACCTTAAACCCTGGATCTGCTACCTTAAACCCTGGATCTGCTACCATAAACCCTGTGACTGCTACCTTAAACCCTGGATCTGCTACCTTAAACCCTGGATCTGCTACCTTAAACCCTGGATCTGCTACCATAAACTGTATTGTGGGTCACCTGAGCGAGTCGTCGCAGCAGCAGCTCTGCAGAGGGGCGGAACCAGTCCAGGAAGATCTCTGGTACCAGCGTGACGGTCATCTCCAGCACCCGCAGCAGGCTAACAGACAGGTCAAAGCAGGTTGCACACACCTGGAGGAAGGCGGAACAACACAGATCATTGGTTCACTGAGTCAACGCGGCTCAAAGCTGACAGTAGCTGACCATTTCAAGTGGAGATGTCGAACCACCAAAACGATATACGACGAGATGCAAACTGGCCAAACATAAGCTCTGAATGTTGGAGCTGCTGCAGGTGGAGTCAGGCTTTAACTGGCCCTTTGCCCCACACAGAGGTGTACTCAGGTGAACTGGACAATGCACTGAAATAAAAGGTGGTCAGCAGTGCACACCTGTGTATTATCACTGCCAGTCTCCAGCTGAGCTGCTTCCGAACATCCATGTCGAACTCCATGTTGGTTCTCCACCAATAAAACCGTTTTATCAGACATCTGAGAGACTTTCCAAACTATCAGACCAAATGAACCGAGCTCTGAAACAGCGGCTCTCAGTGTTTGCTGAAGCAATGTGAATTTGTGTTGCCGACATCATGTGAAGCAACATGATGCAATGTAACCCAACACTTTCTAATGGTGTGAGTCCAAAGGATCCGCTGTTTACTGTGCAACATATTCTGGTAGCGCTGCAGAGGCCTGGGCCAAGACTCGGTATGGACCCCCTAACATGAAACATGAACTCCCTGTGTACCGTGGTGAATACAGGCCGTTAGATTTAAATTTAACCTTCACTTCTGGCTGTTGGAGGAGTCAGGGTAATACATCAGTGGGTGGAGGTCTCATCAGTGGGTGGAGGTGTTGGGGAAATACATCAGCAGGTGGAGGTCTCGGGGTAATACATCAGTGGGTGGAGGTGTTGGGGTAATGTATCAGTGGGTGGAGGTGTTGGGGTAATACATCAGCGGATGGAGGTCTCGGGGTAATACATCAGCAGGTGGAGGTCTCGGGGTAATACATCAGTGGGTGGAGGTGTTGGGGTAATGTATCAGTGGGTGGAGGTGTTGGGGTAATACATCAGCGGATGGAGGTCTCGGCGTAATATATCAGTGGATGGAGGTGTTGGGGTAATACATCAGTGGATGGAGGTCTCGAGGTAATACATCAGCAGGTGGAGGTCTCGGGGTAATACATCAGTGGAAGGAGGTGTTGGGGAAATACATCAGTGGATGGAGGTGTTGGGGAAATACATCAGTGGAGGGAGGTGTTGTGGTAATGTATCAGTGGGTGGAGGTGGTGGGGTAATAGATCAGTGGATGGAGGTGTTGGGGAAATACATCAGTGGATGGAGGTGTTGGGGAAATGTATCAGTGGGTGGAGGTGTTGGGGAAATACATCAGTGGATGGAGGTGTTGGGGAAATACATCAGCAGGTGGAGGTCTCGGGGTAATACATCAGTGGATGGAGGTGTTGGGGTAATACATCAGTGGGTGGAAGTGTTGGGGACATTCAACAGTGGATGGAGGTGTTGGGGAAATGTATCAGTGGGTGGAGGTGTTGGGGAAATATATCAGTGGATGGAGGTGTTGGGGTAATACATCAGTGGATGGAGGTGTTGGGGAAATACAACAGTGGATGGAGGTGTTGGGGAAATGTATCAGTGGGTGGAGGTGTTGGGGAAATATATCAGTGGATGGAGGTGTTGGGGTAATACATCAGCAGGTGGAGGTCTCAAGTTAATACATCAGTGGATGGAGGTGTTGGGGTAATACATCAGCAGGTGGAGGTCTCAAGTTAATACATCAGTGGATGGAGGTGTTGGGGTAATACATCAGCAGGTGGAGGTCTCAAGTTAATACATCAGTGGATGGAGGTCTCGAGGTAATAGATCAGTGGATGGAGGTGTTGGGGAAATATATCAGTGGATGGAGGTCTCGAGGTAATACATTAGTGGGTGGAGGTGTTGGGGAAATGTATCAGTGGGTGGAGGTGTTGGGGAAATATATCAGTGGATGGAGGTCTCAAGTTAATACATCAGTGGATGGAGGTGTTGGGGTAATACATCAGTGGGTGGAGGTGTTGGGGTAATACATCAGTGGGTGGAGGTGTTGGGGAAATATATCAGTGGATGGAGGTCTCAAGTTAATACATCAGTGGGTGGAGGTGTTGGGGAAATATATCAGTGGATGGAGGTCTCAAGTTAATACATCAGTGGGTGGAGGTGTTGGGGTAATACATCAGTGGGTGGAGGTGTTGGGGTAATACATCAGTGGGTGGAGGTGTTGGGGAAATGTATCAGTGGGTGGAGGTGTTGGGGTAATACATCAGTGGGTGGAGTTGTTGGGGTAATACATCAGTGGGTGGAGGTGTTGGGGAAATGTATCAGTGGGTGGAGGTGTTGGGGTAATGTATCAGTGGGTGGAGGTCTCGAGGCAATATATCAGTGGGTGGAGTTGTTGGGGTAATGTATCAGTGGGTGGAGGTCTCGAGGTAATATATCAGTGGGTGGAGGTGTTGGGGAAATGTATGAGTGGGTGGAGTTGTTGGGGTAATACATCAGTGGGTGGAGTTGTTGGGGTAATGTATCAGTGGGTGGTGTTGTTGGGGTAATGTATCAGTGGGTGGAGGTGTTGGGGTAATACATCAGTGGGTGGAGGTGTTGGGGTAATGTATCAGTGGGTGGAGTTGTTGGGGTAATGTATCAGTGGGTGGAGGTGTTGGGGTAATACATCAGTGGGTGGAGTTGTTGGGGTAATGTATCAGTGGGTGGAGTTGTTGGGGTAATGTATCAGTGGGTGGAGGTGTTGGGGTAATGTATCAGTGGGTGGAGGTGTTGGGGTAATACATCAGTGGGTGGAGGTGTTTGGGTAATGTATCAGTGGGTGGAAGTGTTGGGGTAATGTATCAGTGGGTGGAGGTGTTGGGGTAATACATCAGTGGGTGGAGGTGTTGGGGTAATGTATCAGTGGGTGGAGGTGTTGGGGTAATACATCAGTGGGTGGAGGTGTTGGGGTAATGTATCAGTGGGTGGAGTTGTTGGGGTAATGTATCAGTGGGTGGAGGTGTTGGGGTAATACATCAGTGGGTGGAGGTGTTGGGGTAATACATCAGTGGGTGGAGTTGTTGGGGTAATGTATCAGTGGGTGGAGGTCTCGGAGTAAAATCTAAACCGGACTAAACCAAACTCCAGAGTCACAATGACCTTGTTCAGGGAAACATGGTGGGTTGAAGTGAAGCCGCTGGTTAAACTGGTCAGACTGGTTAAAGAGAGTTTACCTTCAGCTGACGAGTGTCTACGAAGTTCCTCTCTGGACGTTCTGCAGCCTGCTGGATCTAAAAAGAACCGAACATTTACATGAGTTCCTGCCCAACATCATGAATCCAGTTCATCAGATGATTTTACCTCCTGATATGCATTAATGGCAGTTCTTTAAACTAAACATTCATTCAATTCTATAACCAACTAACCAACTAGCTAATCAACTAACCAACTGACTGACTAACTAAATAACCAACTAACTGACTAACTAAATAACCAACTAACTAACTAACCAACTGACTGACTAACTAAATAACTAACTAACAAACTAACCAACTGACTGACTAACTAACTAAATAACCAACCGACTGACTAACAAACTAACTAACTAACTAACTAACTAACTAACTAACCAACCAACTAAATAACTAACCAACTGACTGACTAACCAACTAACCAACCAACTAACTAACTAACCAACTAACTGACTAACTAAATAACCAACTAACTAACTAACCAACTAACCAACTGACTGACTGACTAACCAACTAACCAACCAACCAACTAACTAACCAACTGACTGACTAACCAACTAACTAACTAACCAACTAACTAACTAACCAACTGACTGACTAACCAACTAAATAACCAACTAACTAACTAACCAACTAACCAACTGACTGACTAACCAACTAACCAACCAACCAACTAACCAACTGACTGACTAACCAACTAACCAACTGACTGACTAACTAAATAACCAACTAACTAACTAACCAACTGACTGACTAACCAACTAACCAACCAACTAACTAACTAACCAACTGACTGACTAACCAACTAACCAACCAACCAACTAACCAACTGACTGACTAACCAACTAACCAACCAACCAACTAACTAACCAACTGACTGACTAACTAACCAACTAACTAACTAACTAACTAACTAAATAACCAACTAACCAACTAACTAACTAACCAACTGACTGACTAACCAACTAACTAACTAGCCTCTGCGGCCGCCTCACCTCCTGGATCATGCCGATGAACTCGGAGAAGGCCCAGTTGAGCTGGTTCAGGACGCTGTTGAGGAAGGAGGCGGCCATGTCTTTGTCCAGACTCAGCAGCTCGGCCATGTGTCTCTGCAGCAGCAGTGACGGACAGGGCTCTGAACCAATCAGAAGACAGAACAGGTCAGCTGAGCGCTGGGCTCAGGACTCCAGACTCCCTATAACAGTTTTCTACAGGCTTTAATGAACCCTGGTGAGACCTGGACATAAAGGAACGCTGTGTATGAAATGCAACATGAGCCATAAGAACCGTCCTATCGACTGCAGAGAGAACATGCAGCAGTGTAATGCAGAGGCGCATCATCAGGACAGCAGCACTTATCCTGCCATGATCGACACTCTGCTGGTGGTTCCTCCAGTAGCTGTGATGTTTGCTTCACGTTGTACTAAAGCTTTTTTAAAACCTATTTTTATTTTGTCTTTTCTCTGTAATTATTTGGACAGCTGAAGGTTTTGTTGGACAAAATGAGACCGAAGCCAGAAGAGCTGAAAGAAAACAGGAAGAAAAACAAGGAAGACGAGACTTTACAGGTCTGATCAGGAGGAGACAGAAGAGGATCGAGGAGGGCGAGGAGGACGAGGAGGATGAAGAGGACGAGGAGGACGAGGAGGATGAAGAGGACGAGGAGGATGAGGAGGATGAAGAGGATGAAGAGGACGAGGAGGACGAGGAGGATGAAGAGGACGAGGAGGACGAGGAGGATGAAGAGGATGAAGAGGACGAGGAGGACGAGGAGGACGAGGAGGATGAAGAGGACGAGGAGGACGAGGAGGATGAAGAGGATGAAGAGGACGAGGAGGACGAGGAGGATGAAGAGGACGAGGAAGATGAAAAGGACGAGGAGGATGAAAAGGATAAAGAGGACGAGGAGGATGAAAAGGATAAAGAGGAGGAGGAGGATGAAGAGGACGAGGAGGACGAGGAGGACGAGGAGGATGAAGAAAAACAAGGAAGACGAGACTTTACAGGTCTGATCAGGAGGAGACAGAAGAGGATCGAGGAGGTAGTAACGAGGAGGACGAGGAGGGCGAGGAGGACGAGGAGGATGAAGAGGACGAGGAGGACGAGGAGGATGAAGAGGACGAGGAGGACGAGGAGGACGAGGAGGATGAAGAGGACGAGGAGGACGAGGAGGATGAAGAGGATGAAGAGGACGAGGAGGACGAGGAGGATGAAGAGGACGAGGAGGATGAGGAGGATGAAGAGGACGAGGAGGACGAGGAGGACGAGGAGGATGAAGAGGACGAGGAGGACGAGGAGGATGAAGAGGATGAAGAGGACGAGGAGGACGAGGAGGATGAAGAGGACGAGGAAGATGAAAAGGACGAGGAGGATGAAGAGGATGAAGAGGACGAGGAGGACGAGGAGGATGAAGAGGATGAAGAGGACGAGGAGGACGAGGAGGACGAGGAGGATGAAGAGGATGAAGAGGACGAGGAGGACGAGGAGGATGAAGAGGACGAGGAAGATGAAGAGGAGGACGAGGAGGATGAAGAGGACGAGGAAGATGAAGAGGAGGAGGAGGAGGAGGACGAGGCGGATGAAGAGGAGGAGGAGGAGGAGGAGGAGGACGAGGAGGATGAAGAGGACGAGGAAGATGAAGAGGAGGAGGAGGAGGAGGACGAGGCGGATGAAGAGGAGGAGGAGGACGAGGAGGAGGAGGACGAGGCGGATGAAGAGGAGGAGGAGGAGGAGGAGGAGGAGGAGGAGGACGACACTGCAGTCGGCCCGTTTCCATGTTCACTGCTGTAAACTGCAGTCAGGCCACAGCTGGAGGTCTCCCCTAATCTGTTCTGGTCCAGTCTCTCAGACCAGAACCAACCGAAGCCCGATTCTTTGTTCCTGTCATGTGTCACACAGCAGTGGTACAGGAAAAGCACGACGATAGATATGCAAAGAACAGAACTGAGAGCAACATTCTTAATGAAAGCAGCGTTATCGATTAGTAACTGATCTATTGATAACACTGATTGATCAGTGGACTCATGGTCCATCAATTACTGGGATTCAGGAACTCTGTAAGTCCCAGTTTGTCCTAAACTCTGGTTGGAGGTCATTAACTTCCTCAGAGGTCTTTGTCATGGTGCCCGTTGCAGCTAAACTCCCACAATGCTCTCTGCTTCCAACATGAACTGGAGTCTGAGTGACGCCTCCTCTGGTCTCTACAGGATTAAACATGAAACTGTAAAAACAACAAATCATGACGTGCTGTTTGAAAAATTAACCAAATCTGAGCTCAGCGTCATCAAAGTCACTTCACTCTACATGCTGCATTTAAAACTCCCCAAAACTAAGACAATCCTAGAGACAGTTTTAAAGTGAACTGCAGGCAGTGTTTCCACAGAGAGGAGACGAGGATGGAGACTAACTAAAACATCATCCGGTAAATGTGTGCAGTATCGTTAGGGTTAGACAGCTTTAGTTCCAGTGTCTGTAACATCTGTGGAAACCTGTGGACACGGTGGTTCCAGGGTTTCTACATTTTTTAAATGAATATTAAAAGAAACCTTTCTTTGTTCCGTCTCCATCCTCCTAAAGACATCTCTGATTCCTCTCCTTCACGGTGTTCTGGTCCATAGAGGACTTCAGACTGCAGTGAAAATGATCCACAGTGAGTTAAAATGAGACGGAACCCGATCAGAGTTCAGAGCGTTTAACAGCTGAAGCCTCCAGAAAGGAGAAAACCTGGAACACAGATCAGTGATCAGTTCTGTGAAACTGATCTAAATTCCCACGGAGATCATTGACTGGCTGGAAGTGGGGCTGAATGTCATCCACAGTGAAGGCGAAGCAAAGAGTAAAAATAATTAGAAGAGTGACAGCAAAACAGGAAGTGGGAAGGGTGAAATGGAAAACTTACTTTGGAAACTAGCAATGGACAGATCTCCTGAAGGCATGCAAATGAAAGCACACAGGTGAGAGTCATCATGCAGGACAGAAACACACTCAGTGGGACTCAAACAGGCTGAAGGAACGACAAGCTTCATAGCATCCACCGACAAACCGTCTCTTCAGGAAGTGCTTTCAGTTTTCAGGTTACAACCATTTGTTTACGTCAGCTGCTGTCCACCACGTTTCATGTTGCCAGAAACAACTGATCGGTCAGTTCAAGTTCAGGATTCAGGATTGAGGATGATTTTAAGTCAAGAAGACAGTTTTTATCAATGTGTGCAAATCTGGACAAACGTGAGCTTTTAAAAGCCTCAAAGAGTGCTACAAACTACCGGTGCTAACAAATGACTGTGGAGCAGCAGAAGGATCGCTGACGTTTGTTGGACTCAGATCTGTTCACACAATTAGAGACTCAGCACTGCAGGGAGTTGGAAATACGACGGCTAGCATCCCTTTATTTCTGTTGATGAGATGATCCCTGCAGACAGGTCCTGGTCTCCTCCAGCTAAAAACCTCCAAAGGAAGGGGGATCCTAACAAGATATTGAACCACCTACCAGAGTCCATCATCTACCAGAATCCAACATCTACCAGAGTCCAACATCTACCAGAGTCCAACACCTACCAGAGTCCAACACCTACCAGAGTCCAAAACTACCAGAGTCCAACATCTACCAGAGTCCAAAACCTACCATAGTCCAACACCTACCAGAGTCCAACACCTACCATAGTCCAACACCTACCAGAGTCCAACACCTACCAGAGTCCAACACCTACCATAGTCCAACATCTACCAGAGTCCATCATCTACCAGAATCTAACACCTTCCAGAGTCCAACATCTACCAGAGTCCAACACCTACCAGATTCCAACACCTACCAGAGTCCAACACCTACCAGAGTCCAACAACTACCAGAGTCCAACAACTACCAGAGTCCAACACCTACCAGAGTCCAACAACTACCAGAGTCCAACAACTACCAGAGTCCAAGATCTACCAGAGTCCAACACCTACCAGAGTCCAACACCTACCAGAGTCCAACACCTACCATAGTCCAACAACTACCAGAGTCCAACACCTACCATAGTCCAACACCTATCAGAGTCCAACACCTACCAGAGTCCAACACCTACCAGAGTCCAACACCTACCATAGTCCAACACCTATCAGAGTCCAACACCTACCAGAGTCCAACACCTATCAGAGCCCAACACCTACCAGAGTCCAACACCTACCAGAGTCCAACACCTACCATAGTCCAACACCTACCAGATTCCAACACCTATCAGAGTCCAAGATCTACCATAGATCAACACCTACCAGAGTCCAATACCTACCAGAGTCATTCATCTACCAGAGTCCAACACCTACCATAGTCCAACAACTACCAGAGTCATTCATCTACCAGAGTCCAACATCTACCAGAGTCCAATATCTACCAGAGTCCAACACCTACCAGAGTCCAACACCTACCATAGTCCAACACCTACCAGATTCCAACACCTACCAGAGTCCAACATCTACCAGAGTCCAACACCTACCACAATCCAACATCTACCAGAGTCCAACACCTACCACAATCCAACATCTACCATAGTCCAACATCTACCAGAGTCCAACACCTACCATAGTCCAACATCTACCAGAGTCCAACACCTACCAGAGTCCAACACCTACCATAGTCCAACACCTACCAGATTCCAACACCTACCAGAGTCCAACATCTACCAGAGTCCAACACCTACCACAATCCAACATCTACCATAGTCCAACATCTACCAGAGTCCAACACCTACCATAGTCCAACATCTACCAGAGTCCAACATCTACCAGAGTCCAACACCTACCATAGTCCAACATCTACCATAGTCCAACATCTACCAGAGTCCAACACCTACCATAGTCCAACATCTACCAGAGTCCAACATCTACCAGAGTCCAACACCTACCACAATCCAACATCTACCATAGTCCAACATCTACCAGAGTCCAACACCTACCATAGTCCAACATCTACCAGAGTCCAACATCTATCAGAGTCCAACACCTATCAGAGCCCAACACCTACCACAATCCAACATCTACCATAGTCCAACATCTACCAGAGTCCAACACCTACCATAGTCCAACATCTACCAGAGTCCAACATCTACCAGAGTCCAACATCTACCAGAGTCCAACACCTACTATACTCCTTGTTTCCTGCTGGCAGCTATTTTTCTATATTCTGTCGTATCAGTGTAGAACTGAACAAACTGCAGACACTAAAACACCTGATATGTGAGCTGCTCCTGTGATTTGATTCATTATTAAATGAAAACTTGAGAAAAATGAGTTCATGTGTGTGTTTTATGTTCCGACCTCCATCTCTGCTGTGTTTCCTAAAATAAAATGTTGGTCTTTGTAATATCTGCACAAACATTTTGGGTCCTGATTAAAGCCGTAAATCAGCAGCTGCATTAAAAATAACCTGAAGTCAGTCAGTCACATCCTCCATGTATTTATGGAAACCAAAGACCTGGACCAGGAAACAAACACACAAAGTGACATCTGTAGGACTCACACTGAGGGAAGGACAACACAACAACAGACACAAGAACACCCAAAATACACACACACACATACAGACAGTGACACACAGACATAGACACACGCACACACACACACACACACACACACCTACACACACACACACACACACACAAACTCACTCTGCAGACTGGGCAGGTTTGCATCTTCAGGTTTGGTTTTCAGCAGGTGAGGCAGTCGGGTGTATCTGTAGCCGAAGCCACAACCCTGAAACAAAGAGGAGCTGCTGTGACTCACAACGTTCAGTCTGTAACACAACCACAGTAACACACACTTTGTCTGTCACAGTGTGTTTCTGTGTGTGTCCTCACCCTCCACAGTCGGACCAGGATCCAGTTGGTCTGAGCCCATGGTCTCTGTTCATACGGAGCCAGTAGGTTTCTCATCATGGCCACTCGCCTGGAATCACAGAAGCAAGTCAACCAGTCAGTCCACTCTGACATGTCAATACAAATCAAACCAGTCAGTCCACCTTAAACAAGTCAGTCCACTTAAACATGTCAGTCCACCTTAAACAAGTCAGTCCACTCTGACATGTCAATACAAATCAAACCAGTCAGTCCACCTTAAACAAGTCAGTCCACTTAAACATGTCAGTCCACCTTAAACAAGTCAGTCCACTCTGACATGTCAATACACATCAAACCAGTCAGTCCACCTTAAACAAGTCAGTCCACTTAAACATGTCAGTCCACCTTAAACAAGTCAGTCCACTCTGACATGTCAATACACATCAAACCAGTCAGTCCACCTTAAACAAGTCAGTCCACTCTGACATGTCAATACAAATCAAACCAGTCAGTCCACCTTAAACAAGTCAGTCCACTTAAACATGTCAGTCCACCTTAAACAAGTCAGTCCACTCTGACATGTCAATACACATCAAACCAGTCAGTCCACCTTAAACACGTCAGTCCACTTTAACATGTCAGTCCACCTTAAACAAGTCAGTTCACCTTAAACAAGTCAGTCCACCTTAAATCAGTCAGTGCATTTTAACAAGTCAGTCCACCTTAAACCAGTCAGCCCACTTTAACATGTCAGTCCACCTTAAACCAGTCAGCCCACTTTAACATGTCAGTCCACCTTAAACCCTTCTGAACTTTGGGCTCATTTTCACATGATGATAATAAAATCGAGTCCGAGTTGGACAGAAGCTGAAACACTCACTGCTCCTCGGGGATCCTCTCCACAGCCCTGAGGGATTGTGGGTAACAGACGTAGCTGGCGAGAGCCTGCATCAGAGAGTCTTTGATATCTGAGAGAACACAGTGAGAGGCATTCAATGACCGTCAGACAGATGAACACTCTAATATCACACACTCAGAGGCACAGCTGACTGATGGCTGCTGCCTGATCCAGATAAACACAAACACAGAAGTCTGTTCAGATAAATCACACAACAAACACACATCTCCACACATTAAATCCACTTCAGTTCTTCCTAATCCAACCGAGCCACACACAGAACCTCCTCAGTCTGATTCATGATTATCTGACCATTAAAACAGCAGCAGAGCTTTGGCTCATTAATGAGACCTGGTGAGCTCCTGCATGGCGACGCAACGTGAGTTTATACTCTGCAGGGAACCATCCGAACAACAGACGACACTGCAAACACTTGATTCTGCAGAATGACGAACTGCTGAACTCGCTTCTAATGGAACTAAAGTAGCAAAGAAACAGAAGCAGGTTCTGCACTGACCATCACAGAACCAACGGAACCGGACGGACCTGAATGGAACTGCAGGAAAACAGTCCTACTAACCCAAACCTGAACCCAAGACTCCTATGACTCCTCTGAAGGAGTTAGAAGAAGGAGACTAGTGAGGGAGGACACCAAGACTCCTATGACTCCTCTGAAGGAGTTACGAGAAGGAGACTAGTGAGGGAGGCCACCAAGACTCCTATGACTCCTCTGAAGGAGTTAGAAGAAGGAGACTAGTGAGGGAGGCCACCAAGACTCCTATGACTCCTCTGAAGGAGTTAGAAGAAGGAGACTAGTGAGGGAGGACACCAAGACTCCTATGACTCCTCTGAAAGAGTTACAAGAAGGAGACTAGTGAGGGAGGACACCAAGACTCCTATGACTCCTCTGAAGGAGTTAGAAGGAGACTAGTGAGGGAGGCCACCAAGACTCCTATGACTCCTCTGAAGGAGTTAGAAGAAGGAGACTAGTGAGGGAGGACACCAAGACTCCTATGACTCCTCTGAAGGAGTTAAAGAAGGAGACTAGTGAGGGAGGACACCAAGACTCCTATGACTCCTCTGAAAGAGTTACAAGAAGGAGACTAGTGAGGGAGGACACCAAGACTCCTATGACTCCTCTGAAGGAGTTAGAAGGAGACTAGTGAGGGAGGACACCAAGACTCCTATGACTCCTCTGAAGGAGTTAGAAGAAGGAGACTAGTGAGGGGAGGACCACCAAGACTCCTATGACTCCTCTGAAGGAGTTAGAAGAAGGAGACTAGTGAGGGAGGACCACCAAGACTCCTATGACTCCTCTGAAGGAGTTAGAAGAAGGAGACTAGTGAGGGAGGACACCAAGACTCCTATGACTCCTCTGAAGGAGTTAGAAGAAGGAGACTAGTGAGGGAGGACACCAAGACTCCTATGACTCCTCTGAAGGAGTTAGAAGAAGGAGACTACTGAGGGAGGCCACCAAGACTCCTATGACTCCTCTGAAGGAGTTAAAGAATGAGACTAGTGAGGGAGGCCACCAAGACTCCTATGACTCCTCTGAAGGAGTTAGAAGAAGGAGACTAGTGAGGGAGGACACTAAGACTCCTATGACTCCTCTGAAGGAGTTAGAAGAAGGAGACTAGTGAGGGAGGCCACCAAGACTCCTATGACTCCTCTGAAGGAGTTAGAAGGAGACTAGTGAGGGAGGCCACCAAGACTCCTATGACTCCTCTGAAGGACATACAAGAAGGAGACTAATGAGGGAGGACACCAAGACTCCTATGAATCCTCTGAAGGAGTTAGAAGGAGACTAGTGAGGGAGGCCACCAAGACTCCTATGACTCCTCTGAAGGAGTTAGAAGAAGAAGACTAGTGAAGGAGGCCACCAAGACACCTATGACTCCTCTGAAGGAGTTAGAAGAAGGAGACTATTGAGGGAGGCCACCAAGACTCCTATGACTCCTCTGAAAGAGTTACAAGAAGGAGACTAGTGAGGGAGGACACCAAGACTCCTATGACTCCTCTGAAGGAGTTAGAAGAAGGAGACTAGTGAGGGAGGACACCAAGACTCCTATGACTCCTCTGAAAGAGTTACAAGAAGGAGACTAGTGAGGGAGGCCACCAAGACTCCTGACTCCTCTGAAGGAGTTAGAAGAAAGAGACTAGTGAGGGAGGCCACCAAGAGTCCTATGACTCCTGTGAAGGAGTTAGAAGAAGGAGACTAGTGAGGGAGGCCACCAAGACTCCTATGACTCCTCTGAAGGAGTTAGAAGAAGGAGACTAGTGAGGGAGGCCACCAAGACTCCTATGACTCCTCTGAAGGAGTTAGAAGAAGGAGACTAGTGAGGGAGGCCACCAAGACTCCTATGACTCCTCTGAAGGAGTTAGAAGAAGGAGACTAGTGAGGGAGGACACCAAGACTCCTATGACTCCTCTGAAGGAGTTACAAGAAGGAGACTAGTGAGGGAGGACACCAAGACTCCTATGACTCCTCTGAAGGAGTTAGAAGAAAGAGACTAGTGAGGGAGGCCACCAAGACTCCTATGACTCCTCTGAAGGAGTTAGAAGAAAGAGACTAGTGAGGGAGGACACCAAGACTCCTATGACTCCTCTGAAAGAGTTACAAGAAGGAGACTAGTGAGGGAGGCCACCAAGACTCCTATGACTCCTCTGAAGGAGTTAGAAGAAAGAGACTAGTGAGGGAGGCCACCAAGACTCCTATGACTCCTCTGAAGGACATAGAAGAAGGAGAATAGTGAGGGAGGACACCAAGACTCCTATGACTCCTCTGAAGGAGTTAGAAGAAAGAGACTAGTGAGGGAGGACACCAAGACTCCTATGACTCCTCTGAAGGAGTTAGAAGAAGGAGACTAGTGAGGGAGGACACCAAGACTCCTATGACTCCTCTGAAGGAGTGAAGAAGGAGACTAGTGAGGGAGGACACCAAGACTCCTATGACTCCTCTGAAGGAGTTAGAAGAAGGAGACTAGTGAGGGAGGCCACCAAGACTCCTATGACTCCTCTGAAGGAGTTAGAAGAAGGAGACTAGTGAGGGAGGCCACCAAGACTCCTATGACTCCTCTGAAGGAGTTAGAAGAAGGAGACTAGTGAGGGAGGACACCAAGACTCCTATGACTCCTCTGAAGGAGTTAGAAGAAGGAGACTAGTGAGGGAGGACACCAAGACTCCTATGACTCCTCTGAAGGCCACCAAGACTCCTATGACTCCTCTGAAGGAGTTAAAGAAGGAGACTAGTGAGGGAGGACACCAAGACTCCTATGACTCCTCTGAAGGAGTTAGAAGAAGGAGACTAGTGAGGGAGGACACCAAGACTCCTATGACTCCTCTGAAGGAGTTAGAAGGAGACTAGTGAGGAGGACACCAAGACTCCTATGACTCCTCTGAAGGAGTTAGAAGAAGGAGACTAGTGAGGGAGGAACCAAGACTCCTATGACTCCTCTGAAGGAGTTAGAAGAAGGAGACTAGTGAGGGAGGCCACCAAGACTCCTATGACTCCTCTGAAGGAGTTAGAAGAAGGAGACTAGTGAGGGAGGCCACCAAGACTCCTATGACTCCTCTGAAGGAGTTAGAAGAAGGAGACTAGTGAGGGAGGACACCAAGACTCCTATGACTCCTCTGAAGGAGTTAGAAGAAGGAGACTAGTGAGGGAGGACACCAAGACTCCTATGACTCCTCTGAAGGAGTTAGAAGAAGGAGACTAGTGAGGGAGGCCACCAAGACTCCTATGACTCCTCTGAAGGAGTTAGAAGAAGGAGACTAGTGAGGGAGGACACCAAGACTCCTATGACTCCTCTGAAGGAGTTAGAAGAAGGAGACTAGTGAGGGAGGCCACCAAGACTCCTATGACTCCTCTGAAGGAGTTAGAAGAAGGAGACTAGTGAGGGAGGCCACCAAGACTCCTATGACTCCTCTGAAGGAGTTAGAAGAAGGAGACTAGTGAGGGAGGCCACCAAGACTCCTATGACTCCTCTGAAGGAGTTAGAAGAAGGAGACTAGTGAGGGAGGACACTAAGACTCCTATGACTCCTCTGAAGGAGTTAGAAGAAGGAGACTAGTGAGGGAGGACACCAAGACTCCTATGACTCCTCTGAAGGAGTTAGAAGAAGGAGACTAGTGAGGGAGGACACCAAGACTCCTATGACTCCTCTGAAGGAGTTAGAAGAAGAGACTAGTGAGGGAGGCCACCAAGACTCCTATGACTCCTCTGAAGGAGTTAGAAGAAGGAGACTAGTGAGGGAGGACACCAAGACTCCTATGACTCCTCTGAAGGAGTTAGAAGAAGGAGACTAGTGAGGGAGGCCACCAAGACTCCTATGACTCCTCTGAAGGAGTTAGAAGGAGACTAGTGAGGGAGGCCACCAAGACTCCTATGACTCCTCTGAAGGACATACAAGAAGGAGACTAATGAGGGAGGACACCAAGACTCCTATGAATCCTCTGAAGGAGTTAGAAGGAGACTAGTGAGGGAGGCCACCAAGACTCCTATGACTCCTCTGAAGGAGTTAGAAGAAGAAGACTAGTGAAGGAGGCCACCAAGACACCTATGACTCCTCTGAAGGAGTTAGAAGAAGGAGACTATTGAGGGAGGCCACCAAGACTCCTATGACTCCTCTGAAAGAGTTACAAGAAGGAGACTAGTGAGGGAGGACAGCAAGACTCCTATGACTCCTCTGAAGGAGTTAGAAGAAGGAGACTAGTGAGGGAGGACACCAAGACTCCTATGACTCCTCTGAAAGAGTTACAAGAAGGAGACTAGTGAGGGAGGCCACCAAGACTCCTGACTCCTCTGAAAGAGTTAGAAGAAGGAGACTAGTGAGGGAGGCCACCAAGACTCCTATGACTCCTCTGAAGGAGTTAAAGAAGGAGACTAGTGAGGGAGGCCACCAAGACTCCTATGACTCCTCTGAAGGAGTTAGAAGAAGGAGACTAGTGAGGGAGGCCACCAAGACTCCTATGACTCCTCTGAAGGAGTTAGAAGAAGGAGACTAGTGAGGGAGGCCACCAAGACTCCTATGACTCCTCTGAAGGAGTTAAAGAAGGAGACTAGTGAGGGAGGACACCAAGACTCCTATGACTCCTCTGAAGGAGTTAAAGAAGGAGACTAGTGAGGGAGGACACCAAGACTCCTATGACTCCTCTGAAGGAGTTAGAAGAAGGAGACTAGTGAGGGAGGACACCAAGACTCCTATGACTCCTCTGAAGGAGTTAAAAGAAGGAGACTAGTGAGGGAGGACACCAAGACTCCTATGACTCCCTCTGAAGGAGTTAGAAGAAGGAGACTAGTGAGGGAGGACACCAAGACTCCTATGACTCCCTCTGAAGGAGTTAAAAGAAGGAGACTAGTGAGGGAGGACACCAAGACTCCTATGACTCCTCTGAAGGAGTTAGAAGAAGGAGACTAGTGAGGGAGGCCACCAAGACTCCTATGACTCCTCTGAAGGAGTTAGAAGAAGGAGACTAGTGAGGGGGGACACCAAGACTCCTATGACTCCTCTGAAGGAGTTAGAAGAAGGAGACTAGTGAGGGAGGACACCAAGACTCTATGACTCCTCTGAAGGAGTTAGAAGAAGGAGACTAGTGAGGGAGGACACCAAGACTCTATGACTCCTCTGAAGGAGTTAGAAGAAGGAGACTAGTGAGGGAGGACACCAAGACTCCTATGACTCCTCTGAAGGAGTTAGAAGAAGGAGACTAGTGAGGGAGGACACCAAGACTCCTATGACTCCTCTGAAGGAGTTAGAAGAAGGAGACTAGTGAGGGAGGACACCAAGACTCCTATGACTCCTCTGAAGGAGGAACAAGGAGACTAGTGAGGGAGGACACCAAGACTCCTATGACTCCTCTGAAGGAGTTAGAAGAAGGAGACTAGTGAGGGAGGCCACCAAGACTCCTATGACTCCTCTGAAGGAGGAACAAGGAGACTAGTGAGGGAGGACACCAAGACTCTTATGACTCCTCTGAAGGAGTTAGAAGAAGGAGACTAGTGAGGGAGGCCACCAAGACTCCTATGACTCCTCTGAAGGAGTTAGAAGAAGGAGACTAGTGAGGGAGGACACCAAGACTCCTATGACTCCTCTGAAGGAGTTAGAAGAAGGAGACGAGTGAGGGAGGACACCAAGACACCCATGACTCCTCTGAAGGACATGATGGCAAACACACTATCCACTCCATTAAGCATGGTGGTGGCACCATCACAATGTGAAGCATGGAATCCACCTGAGAACCAGAGTCTGGACTAGAACAGTTCTGGTCCCTCATGATCCCTGAGGAACCTGACAGAGTTTAACAGTTTATAGTAGAATGAGGTCAGATGTCAGCGTCCAGATGTTCAGACTGATGGAGACCAACTCAGGACCAGATCTAGACCTGCAGACGGAGGTCCAGATCTACTGAGGACTGACTGGAGGAGGAGAACTCTGATGGATCACCTGGTTTAATGTTTTCTGTTTTAATCAACTGGCATTACTTTGACAGGACAGAGTTGACTTGGTAAACGTTTTGTCCAAAAGTCAAATTAAATAGACCACTTGTAATGCTGAAAAGCAATAAAAGATCACGTGTGTGTGTGTGCTTATAATCCATACATGTATATGTGCGTGTTACCTGTTCCGACGATGCGAGGGTCGGCAAAGTGCTTGGCGAGGATGGCAGCGAGCTGAGTCAAGTTTTCCTCGTAGCCTGAGGGTGAAACAGAAGACATGGAGTTTGTGCTTACGAGCAGAAATGCGCTTGGCGTGGTGACATGCAGCTGACAGTTCGCATTAACATCAGAGAGACGCTGCTGCTTCAGCTCTGCAGCAGCTGCAAAAGCAAACTGCATGGACAGAGTGGCGACGCAGGACAGACCAAGAGTCCAGGGTCCCTCTGAGCACAACGACTAGCTCCATGTAAGCCACCGTCTGAAGTTCTGGTCTGATGTTGGGTTGTGATGTTTGGTTCTGTTGTTGGGTTCTGATGTTTGTTCTGATGTTTGTTCTGATGTTGGGTTGTGATGTTGGGTTCTGATGTTTGGTTGTGATGTTGGGTTCTGATGTTGGGTTCTGTTGTTGGGTTCTGATGTTTGTTCTGATGTTGGGTTGTGATGTTTGTTCTGATGTTGGGTTCTGATGTTTGGTTCTGATGTTGGGTTGTGATGTTGGGTTGTGATGTTTGGTTGTGATGTTGGGTTCTGATGTTTGTTCTGATGTTGGGTTGTGATGTTTGGTTCTGTTGTTGGGTTCTGATGTTTGTTCTGATGTTGGGTTGTGATGTTGGGTTCTGATGTTTGTTCTGATGTTTGTTCTGATGTTTGTTCTGATGTTGGGTTGTGATGTTTGGTTCTGATGTTGGGTTGTGATGTTTGGTTCTGATGTTGGGTTGTGATGTTGGGTTCTGATGTTTGGTTGTGATGTTGGGTTCTGATGTTTGTTCTGATGTTTGTTCTGATGTTGGGTTGTGATGTTGGGTTCTGATGTTTGGTTGTGATGTTGGGTTCTGATGTTGGGTTCTGATGTTTGTTCTGATGTTGGGTTCTGATGTTTGGTTCTGATGTTTGGTTCTGATGTTTGGTTCTGATGTTTGTTCTGATGTTTGTTCTGATGTTGGGTTCTGATGTTGGGTTCTGATGTTTGTTCTGATGTTTGTTCTGATGTTGGGTTCTGATGTTTGGTTCTGATGTTTGGTTCTGATGTTTGTTCTGATGTTTGTTCTGATGTTGGGTTCTGATGTTGGGTTCTGTTGTTTGTTCTGATGTTTGTTCTGATGTTTGTTCTGATGTTGGGTTGTGATGTTGGGTTCTGATGTTTGTTCTGATGTTTGTTCTGATGTTGGGTTCTGATGTTGGGTTCTGATGTTTGTTCTGATGTTTGTTCTGATGTTGGGTTCTGATGTTTGGTTCTGATGTTTGGTTCTGATGTTTGTTCTGTTGTTTGTTCTGATGTTTGTTCTGATGTTGGGTTCTGATGTTGGGTTCTGATGTTGGGTTCTGTTGTTTGTTCTGTTGTTTGTTCTGATGTTTGTTCTGATGTTGGGTTCTGATGTTTGGTTCTGATTTTGGGTTGTGATGTTGGGTTCTGATGTTTGTTCTGATGTTTGTTCTGATGTTGGGTTCTGATGTTTGGTTCTGATGTTTGGTTCTGATGTTTGTTCTGATGTTTGTTCTGATGTTGGGTTCTGATGTTGGGTTGTGATGTTGGGTTGTGATGTTGGGTTCTGATGTTTGTTCTGATGTTTGGTTCTGATGTTTGGTTCTGATGTTGGGTTCTGATGTTTGGTTCTGATGTTGGGTTCTGATGTTTGGTTCTGATGTTTGTTCTGATATTTGGTTCTGATGTTGGGTTCTGATGTTTGGTTCTGATGTTGGGTTCTGATGTTTGGTTCTGATGTTTGGTTCTGATGTTGGGTTCTGATGTTTGGTTCTGATGTTGGGTTCTGATGTTTGGTTCTGATGTTGGGTTCTGATGTTTGTTCTGATGTTTGGTTCTGATGTTTGTTCTGATGTTTGGTTCTGATGTTTGGTTCTGATGTTTGGTTCTGATGTTGGAGCAGCGAGTTAACTTGCGGTTTACCTGGTTGCCAGGGGTTTACCTGGTTGCCAGAGGTTTACCTGGTTGCCAGGGGTTTACCTGGTTGCCAGGGGTTTACCTGGTTGCCAGGGGTTTACCTGGTTGCCAGGGGTTTACCTGGGAGCTCCTCCATGCTGTTTGCGGGGCTGAAGTAGTTCTTCAGGGCGCTGTAAGCGTTCATGGCCACGTTGAGGTAGAACTCCGGAGTGAAGGCAAACAAAGAGCCGGTGTTGTCGGCGTGTTCGATGGTCCGAATGCAAACACACAGCAGCCAGTACACATCCAGCATCTTCTCCTGCAGAACCACAGCAGAGCGGAGGAACCGATCAGAACCTAAAAGAATCAACAGTCCAGACGAACAGAACCAGAGCGGTGGTCACCTTGGAGTAGATGGTGGCGTTGATCCAGGCCAGCCTCCTGCTCAGGTGGTTCAGCTTCTCTGCAAAAACCTTCTGGCTCTTCTGGAGCTCCTCCAGGATGTCGGCTCTCTGAAAACAACCAGTTACAGAGATTCACTGTTTCATCTGAACTCCACTTAAACCCAAGTAAAGCCTGTTCTGACCCAGCAGGCAGCAGCACCAGTACCAGCTTTATATTTCTACTTATTCAGGTACCAGATCGACAGCAACCGTCAGGCCACAGGGACCCAGACGCTCCAGTTCACTACGGATACTTCCTACAGACTGAAGAAGTGTTCGTGCTGAAGCAGCGAGTTTAGAAGACATGAAGCCGACGTCTACAGCGATGGCTCTAACATCCAGACTGGACCAGTGCTGCAGATCTCTGAGATTCAATCAGTCCAAACATGTCAGACCTACACAGGGCGTCACGTGTGTCATCATGACAGTCCAACCTGTGGATGTCTGCAGCTGTGTTTTGACAGATTAGAATTCCACTTTCTGGTATCTGCAGACTGTAGCTCTAGCGAACACACAGAAACTAGCATCCACTTTAACTAGTGTGTCCCTGGCTGTTGGTTTGCTGTGGTTCTGTCCTGTGTGACACTAATGAGAGCAGCTGACAGGAAAACAGCCAATTACCTTCATCTGAGCTCCGACTGATACCAAGAGCCAGCAGCGGTTTACTAACAGGAGGCCGAGGCTCCAGTTTAAACAGGAGCTGGTTACTGGGCTGAACATCCACACCAAACCTGTCAGCAGATTTCACTCAATGCTCTGAGAAGAACCCAAACTTCTGCTCCTGCTTTGCTCTTTCAGAGAATCTGACTGTGACGGGAGACTTCAGCCAATCACAGGGCTTCTTACAGAGAAGGCAGCCATGTTGCTCACCCTGAACATCAGCACAGTCCTGATTCTCTGCATCGCTGCCACGAAGGACTGGAGGCTTCGAGTTACCTGAGCTGATGATGACGCTGAACAACACCTGCAGAAAGCTCCGAGGTCTGAATCTACACCACCATGACTGAGCTCACCCTGGAAGGACAGCGGGCGATCTTCTCCTCCGTGTCCTTCAGAGCCACAGCATACTCATGGACGTCGTCTGAAACCACCACCATCTGAGGAAACAAGACAAACAAAATCATCTGCAGCTCCTCTCTGGTTCATTTCACCTGCACACTTCATTAAACCTCGGACCAGCAGAGAGAGCTGGAATGAAAGAAGCCGGCAGTGAGCTGTAAACAGCAGGACCCTCTGCCGAGAGCTTTCTGATCTGTTTCCTGTGAATCATCTGGACACTTTCAGCTGAGGTGGCTTTGAAATTAGAAAAAGGAGCAGCAATAACAGAGAAGTCTGGAGGCCAAACTGGAGGGAAGACGGCTGAAGCTGGAGGATTACTGGGAGGAGAAACCATCACAGAAGAAGCACTCAGTTAAATGATGCAGAGTCACTGCAGGTGGTAACAAAATAATACACATGTTCATATTCAACCAGGACACCTAAAGCTGCCGTCTCTCCAACAGCCAGCAGGGGGCGACTCCTCTGGGTGTCTGATTGCAGCCTGTGAGGAAATGAAAACCTCCTCCTCAGCAGTCTTTAGTTTAAGTGTCCATCAACACGGTAAACATGCTCTCCTTCAGAGGACAACAGAGGGATGATTCAGAGCTCCAGAGCTGCTTCTTCTTCTTTGTCCTGTACTCTGGTGAAGCTCCTTGTCCTGCTGCTTCCTACCTTATTATAGAGGCTGTTGTTGTTGTTGTTGCTATTGTCTGCTATTGGCACTGACAGATTATCTGTGTTGCTGTATGACTGTGTATGCGGTACTTTTTATTTTTCAAAGCGATGGCTGCAAACAAAATTGCCCTTCTGGGATAAATAAAGTTCTGAATCTGAATCCGAATCTGAATTCACGTCTGCCTCCAGTAGTTTCAGACCAACATCTGGTCTCATGAAGCAGCTGCTCCAACGTTTACCGTCTGTCATCCTCTCACTGCAGGACAGGTAACGTCACTGGAACGTGCTCACAGGTGGACATCTGCAGCTGAACTCCGACTAGCTGTAATTCCAGTTTACCTACAGTCTAAGTCCAGGTCCACAGTTCTCTAGTTCTGTCACCAGATCTGCTCCTTTCTAGGTTCTTACATGGAGTCTGAACCGGTCAGAACGAAGCTGCAGCATCTCAAACTGGAGTTCTGCCTCAGGATGTGAAATCAGACGATTAGCACTGACATTAAACACTCAGACTGTAAACCGGCTCCACGTGAGGGTCTGGCTCTCATACATGAATAAAACATGTAGCTTTAAGCTCCGTGTTCACATCATCCAATCAGCATTAACCCTTTAAACCCCAAACCCAGCGGGGGGGTCTGAGAGGAACCAGGTCTCCAAAAACAATGACAAAGACTCATGAACTGTAAAAACAGAGAGTCCCACAGCGCTCGAACTCATCATCTGTAAAGTGTGATTCAGTAAATTAATCACATCTGAGCTTTTGACCTTGATATTGATCAAACTCTCATTTAAAACCAGTTCCTACCTGTCGGTACGCTGTGACTTCATCAGCAACACCTGAACATTCATTAAGCTGTGTTCTTCCTCACCTTTCCCAGCTGCTGGTGGACGCTCAGGTTGTACATCATCACGATGCCGTCCACGATCTCCAGCAGCGACTTGTCGGACACCGCCTGGTCCGGCTCCTCCAGCGGTCGCCCCAGCAACAGGCCGTCGTTGCCATGGCTACCCTCGACTTCAGGTGTGACAGAAGAGAGAGGTGTTAGAGAAACAACAGGTGAGGAGCTGCAGGTTCAGTTTAATTGGAATGACACCGACTCCAGACTTCAAACAGTCAATAAGGAAAAGTTCTGCACTCAGGTGAAGAAAGACTCGGCTGAAGAGGAGCTTCTGAGTCTGGAGGGAAAACAACCAAGTCAGCACGACACAGGAAGTACCGCAGCTCAGACACGGCCAGCTTTGACGAGTCAACCCGAGCCAACCCGAGTCAACCCGAGTCAACCCAAGTCAAACCAAGTCAACCCAAGTCAAACCGAGTCAACCCAAGTCAAACCAAGTCAACCCAAGTCAAACCAAGTCAACCCGAGGCAACCCGAGTCAACCTGAGTCAACCCAAGTCAAACCAAGTCAACCTGAGTCAACCCAAGTCAAACCAAGTCAACCCAAGTCAACCCAAGTCAACCCAAGTCAACCCAAGTCAAACCGAGTCAACCCAAGTCAAACCAAGTCAAACCGAGTCAAACTAAGTCAAACCGAGTCAAACCCAAGTCAAACCGAGTCAACCCGAGTCAACCCAAGTCAAACCGAGTCAACCCAAGTCAAACCAAGTCAAACCAAGTCAACCCAAGTCAAACCGAGTCAACCCAAGTCAAACCGAGTCAAACCGCGTCAACCCACGTCAAACCGAGTCAACCCAAGTCAAACCCAGTCAAACCGAGTCAACCCACGTCAAACCGAGTCAACCCACATCAAACCGAGTCAACCCAAGTCAAACCGAGTCAACCCAAGTCAAACCAATTCAAACCGTCAACCCAAGTCAAACCGAGTCAACCCAAGTCAAACCAAATCAAACCGAGTCAACCCAAGTCAAACCGAGTCAACCCAAGTCAAACCAAGTCAAACCGTCAACCCAAGTTAACCCAAGTCAAACCGAGTCAACCCAAGTCAAACTGAGTCAAACCGAGTCAAACCGAGCTACCCGAGGTCTGGGTTAGGAGGGTCAGGTCTGGGTTAGGAGGGTTAGGTCTGGGTTAGGACAGTTACGTCTGGGTTAGGAGGGTTAGGTCTGGGTTAGGAGGGTTAGGTCTGGGTTAGGAGGGTTAGGTCTGGGTTAGGAGGGTTAGGTCTGGGTTAGGACAGTTAGGTCTGGGTTAGGAGGGTCAGGTCTGGGTTAGGAGGGTCAGGTCTGGGTTAGGAGGGTCAGGTCTGGGTTAGGAGGGTCAGGTCTGGGTTAGGACAGTTAGGTCTGGGTTAGGACAGTTACGTCTGGGTTAGGAGGGTCAGGTCTGGGTTAGGAGGGTTAGGTCTGGGTTACGAGTGTTAGGTCTGGGTTAGGACAGTTACGTCTGGGTTAGGAGGGTCAGGTCTGGGTTAGGAGGGTCAGGTCTGGGTTAGGAGGGTCAGGTCTGGGTTAGGACGGTTAGGTCTGGGTTAGGACAGTTACGTCTGGGTTAGGAGGGTCAGGTCTGGGTTAGGAGGGTCAGGTCTGGGTTAGGAGGGTTAGGTCTGGGTTGGGACAGTTAGGTCTGGGTTAGGAGGGTCAGGTCTGGGTTAGGACAGTTAGGTCTGGGTTAGGACAGTTACGTCTGGGTTAGGAGGGTCAGGTCTGGGTTAGGAGGGTCAGGTCTGGGTTAGGACGGTTAGATCTGGGTTAGGAGGGTTAGGTCTGGGTTAGGACAGTTAGGTCTGGGTTAGGACAGTTACGTCTGGGTTAGGACAGTTACGTCTGGGTTAGGACAGTTAGGTCTGGGTTAGGAGGGTCAGGTCTGGGTTAGGAGGGTCAGGTCTGGGTTAGGAGGGTCAGGTCTGGGTTAGGAGGGTTAGGTCTGGGTTAGGACGGTTAGGTCTGGGTTAGGACAGTTACGTCTGGGTTAGGACAGTTACGTCTGGGTTAGGAGGGTCAGGTCTGGGTTAGGAGGGTCAGGTCTGGGTTAGGAGGGTCAGGTCTGGGTTAGGACGGTTAGGTCTGGGTTAGGACAGTTACGTCTGGGTTAGGAGGGTCAGGTCTGGGTTAGGAGGGTCAGGTCTGGGTTAGGAGGGTCAGGTCTGGGTTAGGAGGGTTAGGTCTGGGTTAGGAGGGTTAGGTCTGTGTTAGGACAGTCAGGTCTGGGTTAGGAGGGTCAGGTCTGGGTTAGGAGGGTCAGGTCTGGGTTAGGACAGTTACGTCTGGGTTAGGAGGGTCAGGTCTGGGTTAGGAGGGTCAGGTCTGGGTTAGGAGGGTTAGGTCTGGGTTAGGACAGTTAGGTCTGGGTTAGGAGGGTCAGGTCTGGGTTAGGAGGGTCAGGTCTGGGTCAGGAGGCTGGGGGCCCTCATTGCTGCACATCCATGACCCTGATCAGCCCTGAAACAGGCTTCCTAAAGTGATGCGTTCAGAACCAACAGAACCGAGTCATCCAGTCACTGAGGTCACACTTCGGTTTGTTTCTGCTGTTTGCCTTCAGGCCTTCAGTGTTTCAGTCACTGAGGAAAATAAAGAGCCAGAACCTGTCCAGGGTAGTTCCTGTGTGTTTATTTGCCGTTTGTCACTTTTGTCACTTTTCTCTGAATTTAATTAGTTAAATAAAAACCAGTTCTCCCAGTACTGCTCTGATATCTGATCTCAGCTTCTGGGCTGTTTCCAGCCAGTCTGGCTCGTTCACATTCTATTCATTTATAAACATTAAATCACTTCTTCTGTTGTGCACTCCTCCCGTTATTATTAAGAATTATTAATATTATTGTTAATTATAAAGACGACTGTCCCTAAGGTTTGCACTGAACTTGGCCAATAGGCCTTCATGTTCCCCTGCAGCCTGGAATCACTTGCAGACTGAACTATGGCTTCAAAAGCTGATCCCGATCAGAGCTTTTAAAAACGTGGTGAAGGGTATGGAGGCAGATTCCACTGGAGTCTGTAAGTGCTTTCTTTCTTAACCAATTATGATTTTTAAACTTTTCTGAGTTGTTACTGTATGTTTTATAATGTACATGTTTGAATGTTCTCTGTATGTAATTGCAACTTGGTGCTGCTGCCGTCTTCGCCAGGACTCCCTTGAAAAGACATCTGCAATCTCAGAGGGACTCACCCGGTTAAATAAAGGTTAAATACATAAAATCAAAATAACAATAATAATAATAATAAAACCACTAAGAATAACTTTTGATGACATAACAGATGATGAGTCGGTCTCTGACCAATCTCTGGTTCTTCCACTTTAAACTGCTGTTTGGTCTGTGGGTGGTAACCATGGTAACCCCGGACCCTCCTCTGGTCACCATGACGATCCTCCAGGAACATCTGGACTCGGCCGAGTGTTGCTGCTGCACAGGTCGGTGCAGCACAAACAGTGAGAGACCTTTCTGGTCTTGGCGTCCGGCTCACTGAGGAAACTCAGCAGCAGAACTTCACCTCAGAGATGAGACCCTGAAGATCAACCAGCGTGTTGAACTGAACACAAACTGACCCAAAGTATTCTGGTTCTTCTTGTAGGTGTGACCCGGTTCAGTTCAGCAGTAATAACCACAGACTAATCCAAGACAGTGAATGCAGCCAGTAATCAATAACTGATGATAATTGATGAATGTGATCGGGTACTGACTGTCCTCCTCGGTTCGCTGCTCCACAGCCAGCGTCCGGACCTTCACCTTCTCCGGCTGGGTCAGTGGGCGTCTCGGCGTCATCAGGCTGACGGCGGCGGTGCTCAGGAACCGGTTGGCCCGACCCAGAGTGGGAGAACTGAGCCAGCTGGGCCTCGCCAAAGCTCCGCCCATCGCCGCCGCCCCGAACGGCCTCTGTCATCAGAAAACAGCTGATCAACACTCTGTGGTCCAGATGGACCTGAGCCTGAACATCTGCTCTGTCCTGACGGGTTCTGAAGGACACTGTTCACCCTCAGAACCCCAGAACCTCAGAACCAGATATAAAGGCAGCAAACATCAACTACACCTGGGACACACACTCCGGTTCTCTGTACAGGAACAGGAAGTGAGACAGGTGCTCAGACGAAGGTCCTCCAGGTGTCTCCACGAACACCTTCAGTCTGTCTGTAACACCTGTTAGCCTGCAGTCAGAATCAGTATTCTCAGACTCCCCACCTTTAACCTGCATCAGGTAGAATCAGATCCAGCAGAGGATCCATCAGCTCTACATCACCTGGAGCACACAGGGAACTACGAACAGGTGCTCTTCATTGATTACTGTTCACTAATCAATATGATCATCCCAGACATTCTGATCAACAAACTGTCTCACCTGAGCTTCCACACTGAGCTGCACCTGGATTAAACATGTTCTTACAAACTGTCAGACTCCGTCCTCACCTGTCCTCCACCATCTCACTAAGCACCTGTTCAACACAAGGCTGAAGCCCATTACTATGTTCTCCATACACCTGTGACTGTCCACCTGTGACTGTACACCTGTGACAGTTCAACTGTGACTGTCCACCTGTGACTGTACACCTGTGACTGTCCAACTGTGACTGTACACCTGTGACTGTCCACCTGTGACTGTCCAACTGTGATTGTACACCTGTGACTGTCCATCTGTGACTGTCCACCTGTGACTGTCCAACTGTGATTGTACACCTGTGACTGTCCACCTGTGACTGTCCACCTGTGACTGTACACCTGTGACTGTACACCTGTGACTGTCCACCTGTGACTGTCCACCTGTGACTGTCCACCTGTGACTGTCCAACTGTGACTGTCCACCTGTGACTGTCCACCTGTGACTGTCCAACTGTGATTGTACACCTGTGACTGTCCACCTGTGACTGTCCACCTGTGACTGTCCAACTGTGACTGTACACCTGTGACTGTCCAATTGTGACTGTCCACCTGTGACTGTCCACCTGTGACTGTCCAACTGTGACTGTACACCTGTGACTGTCCACCTGTGACTGTCCACCTGTGACTGTCCACCTCTGACTGTCCAACTGTGACTGTACACCTGTGACTGTCCAACTGTGACTGTCCAACTGTGACTGTACACCTGTGACTGTCCAACTGTGACTGTCCACCTGTGACTGTCCAACTGTGACTGTACACCTGTGACTGTCCAACTGTGACTGTCCACCTGTGACTGTCCAACTGTGACTGTCCAACTGTGACTGTCCACCTGTGACTGTCCACCTGTGACTGTCCACCTGTGACTGTACACCTGTGACTGTCCAACTGTGACTGTCCAACTGTGACTGTCCACCTGTGACTGTCCAACTGTGACTGTACACCTGTGACTGTACACCTGTGACTGTCCACCTGTGACTGTCCAACTGTGACTGTCCACCTGTGACTGTCCACCTGTGACTGTCCACCTGTGACTGTCCACCTGTGACTGTCCACCTGTGACTGTACACCTGTGACTGTCCAACTGTGACTGTCCAACTGTGACTGTCCACCTGTGACTGTCCAACTGTGACTGTACACCTGTGACTGTACACCTGTGACTACCTGTGAGCTGTCCCAGCTGTGACTGTCCACCCTGTGACTGTCACCTGTGACTGTCCCACCTGTGACTGTCCAACTGTGACTGTCCACCTGTGACTGTCAACTGTGACTGTCAACTGTGACTGTCCAGCTGTGACTGTACCTGTGACTGTCCAGCTGTGACTGTCCACCTGTGACCTCCATCCAACTGTGACTGTACACCTGTGACTGTACACCTGTGACTCCCAGCTGTGACTGTATCCCACCTGTGACTGCTACACCTGTGTCCAACTGTGACTGTCACCTGTGACTGTACAACTGTGACTGTCCAACTGTGACTGTCCACCTGTGACTGGCCCAGCTGTGACTGTCCAACTGTGACTGTACAACTGTGACTGTACACCTGTGACTGTTCACCTGTGACTGTCCAACTGTGACTGTCCACCGTGACTGTCCACCTGTGACTGTCCAACTGTGACTGTCCAACTGTGACTGTCCACCTGTGACTGTCCAACCGTGACTGTCCACCTGTGACTGTCCACCTGTGACTGTTCAACTGTGACTGTCCACCTGTGACTGTCCAACTGTGACTGTCCACCTGTGACTGTCCAACCGTGACTGTCCACCTGTGACTGTCCACCTGTGACTGTCCAACTGTGACTGTCCAACTGTGACTGTCCAACTGTGACTGTCCACCTGTGACTGTCCAACTGTGACTGTCCAACTGTGACTGTCCACCTGTGACTGTCCACCTGTGACTGTCCACCTGTGACTGTACACCTGTGACTGTCCAACTGTGACTGTCCAACTGTGACTGTCCACCTGTGACTGTCCAACTGTGACTGTACACCTGTGACTGTACACCTGTGACTGTCCACCTGTGACTGTCCAACTGTGACTGTCCACCTGTGACTGTCCACCTGTGACTGTCCACCTGTGACTGTCCACCTGTGACTGTCCAACTGTGACTGTCCACCTGTGACTGTCCACCTGTGACTGTCCACCTGTGACTGTGCACCTGTGACTGTCCACCTGTGACTGTACACCTGTGACTGTCCAACTGTGACTGTACACCTGTGACTGTCCACCTGTGACTGTACACCTGTGACTGTCCAACTGTGACTGTCCAACTGTGACTGTCCAACTGTGACTGTCCACCTGTGACTGTCCACCTGTGACTGTCCAACTGTGACTGTCCAACTGTGACTGTCCAACTGTGACTGTCCAACTGTGACTGTCCACCTGTGACTGTACACCTGTGACTGTCCAACTGTGACTGTCCACCTGTGACTGTCCAACTGTGACTGTCCAACTGTGACTGTACACCTGTGACTGTCCAACTGTGACTGTCCACCTGTGACTGTCCAACTGTGACTGTACACCTGTGACTGTACACCTGTGACTGTCCAACTGTGACTGTCCACCTGTGACTGTACACCTGTGACTGTCCAACTGTGACTGTCCACCTGTGACTGTACAACTGTGACTGTCCAACTGTGACTGTCCACCTGTGACTGTCCAACTGTGACTGTCCAACTGTGACTGTACAACTGTGACTGTACACCTGTGACTGTTCACCTGTGACTGTCCAACTGTGACTGTCCACCCGTGACTGTCCACCTGTGACTGTCCAACTGTGACTGTCCAACTGTGACTGTCCACCTGTGACTGTCCAACCGTGACTGTCCACCTGTGACTGTCCACCTGTGACTGTTCAACTGTGACTGTCCACCTGTGACTGTCCAACTGTGACTGTCCAACTGTGACTGTCCAACTGTGACTGTCCACCTGTGACTGTCCAACCGTGACTGTCCACCTGTGACTGTCCACCTGTGACTGTCCAACTGTGACTGTCCAACTGTGACTGTCCAACTGTGACTGTCCACCTGTGACTGTCCACCTGTGACTGTCCAACTGTGACTGTCCAACTGTGACTGTCCAACTGTGACTGTCCAATTGTGACTGTCCACCTGTGACTGTCCACCTGTGACTGTACACCTGTGACTGTACACCTGTGACTGTCCACCTGTGACTGTCCAACTGTGACTGTCCAACTGTGACTGTCCATCTGTGACTGTCCAACTGTGACTGTCCAATTGTGACTGTCCACCTGTGACTGTCCACCTGTGACTGTTCACCTGTGACTGTACACCTGTGACTGTACACCTGTGACTGTCCACCTGTGACTGTCCAACTGTGACTGTCCAACTGTGACTGTCCACCTGTGACTGTCCAACTGTGACTGTTCACCTGTGACTGTCCACCTGTGACTGTCCACCTGTGACTGTACACCTGTGACTGTCCACCTGTGACTGTCCACCTGTGACTGTCCACCTGTGACTGTCCAACTGTGACTGTCCAACTGTGACTGTCCACCTGTGACTGTCCACCTGTGACTGTCCAACTGTGACTGTTCACCTGTGACTGTCCACCTGTGACTGTACACATGTGACTGTACACCTGTGACTGTCCAACTGTGACTGTTCACCTGTCACTGTCCACCTGTGACTGTACACCTGTGACTGTACACCTGTGACTGTCCACCTGTGACTGTCCACCTGTGACTGTACACCTGTGACTGTACACCTGTGACTGTCCACCTGTGACTGTACACCTGTGACTGTCCACCTGTGACTGTCCACCTGTGACTGTACACCTGTGACTGTACACCTGTGACTGTACACCTGTCCATTCCTCCACCTGCTTTATTAAGTTCAGTGGTCGGACTCATGTTTTAGAGATGACGTCCAGAAACTGTCTCAGCAAACAATCTGACACGAAACACAGAAAAGCCAAAGACCTGCTCCCAGACTTCAGGAGAACCAGAACTGACCTCCTGGTTTTCATGAACAGAAACATCTTCAGATTCCTGAGGACCACATACAGACCATCTCTGCTGGTCCACCAACGTCTTCCTGAGACTGAGGAAAACTAATGTGAAGGAGAAGCTGCTGGTGGCCTTCAACAAACAGCCTCCCAGTGTGGCTGAGTTGCTGCTGCAGACGACTGGAACTCTTCAGGGTCTACAATCCCAGATCAGAACCCAGACCAGCAGAGCCATCACCTCTTCTATTTAACACATTCCATGTTTCATACGTTCTACGATAGACTTCACATGTAAATGAGGCTCTTTACTGCACAGTCAGCTTGTGTTCAGAGGCTTCCATGGTGTGCTTCATGTTTCTAAACTCTAATGCACCACTGGAACTCAAAACCTCATTGTAGCTTCAAGTGACAGCGACCACCGTTACGTGCAGCAGCTGCTGACGTGGCCTCCCACTCTCTCTCCCACTCTCTCTCCCACTCTCTCTCCCACTCTCTCTCCCACTCTCTCTCCCACTCTCTCTCTCCCACTCTCTCTCCCACTCTCTCTCTCTCTCTCTCTCTCTCTGGCAGCCCTGTCTCCCTCCTCCCTCTTGCCTGCTGCACACCTGAGTGGCATTGACACTCAGGTAGAGAGGAGGAGGGGATAAGAGGGACAGGGAGTGTTGAGTCAGGGGGGGCTCTGCATGGCACATGGCACTTTGCTGGCGACACCTGAGCAGGTAGCGAGGAGGCTTGTTCCTCCCTCCTTTTTTTGGTTCTTTTCTCTCCCCAAGCATATCTCCTCCCATGCCTGGTTAGGGCCTGGGTTTTTGTTGTTTTAGTTTGTTTTGTTAGTTTGGGCTGGAGACCACTGGTAGTCCTATTATTCGTCTTTTTGTTTATCTTAGTTTGGGTTTTCGGTAGTTTAGGGGGACGTTGGGAGCGACGACCCACTGAGTGGTTGGCCCAACGTTTCCCTTTCTTTTGCTTTTGGCCAGGGTCTCCAGTCCCTTTTGTTTTTTGCTTTGGTTGGGATTTGTTTAAATAAAGCTTGTGGGTTAAAATGTCACCTTTTGTCTGGCGTCCTCATTCATATGTTGCAGCCTCCTGCCCCTATTTGAGCCTTGTTTGAATATGTTCGTGGGGAGGCCGTAACACCACCAAGTCTTGATTCTACTCTATTAATCTCCAACATGACTCCATTTATCAGCCAGAAACCGGAACAACAGAGAGAATCTGCAGAACTTCAACTTTCCAACATTTCTGAGACACACAGTTCAACCAGGAAACACCGAATCCAAACATAAACCCTGATACTTCTTTAAAACCTGTTTATGCCACCAGTCCCTTTCAAAACATTTCCAAAAACACAGTGCTTGGATCAGATCCAGTAGAACCAGAACCTTCCTCCTCCTGGGTCTGATCCTCCAAAACTGACTCAGCTGTGAGAGTGTTCAGGTTGAACTGCAGGCAGTGTTTCCTCAGACAGACTGAGAGGAGAATCCAACCTACTGGATCAATGAATGAATGCAGCATCAGAGGAGACAGTAGCTGGAGATACATCCAGCATGGAGGAACATCTAGTAGCTGGAGATACATCCAGCATGGAGGAACATCTAGTAGCTGGAGATACATCCAGCATGGAGGAACATCTAGTAGCTGGAGATACATCCAGCATGGTGGAACATCTAGTAGCTGGAGATACATCCAGCATGGAGGAACATCTAGTAGCTGGAGATACATCCAGCATGGAGGAACATCTAGTAGCTGGAGATACATCCAGCATGGTGGAACATCTAGTAGCTGGAGATACATCCAGCATGGTGGAACATCTAGTAGCTGGAGATACATCCAGCATGGAGGAACATCTAGTAGCTGGAGATACATCCAGCATGGAGGAACATCTAGTAGCTGGAGATGCATCCAGCATGGAGGAACATCTAGTAGCTGGAGATACATCCATCATGGAGGAACATCTAGTAGCTGGAGATACATCCAGCATGGAGGAACATCTAGTAGCTGGAGATACATCCAGCATGGAGGAACATCTAGTAGCTGGAGATGCATCCAGCATGGAGGAACATCTAGTAGCTGGAGATACATCCAGCATGGAGGAACATCTAGTAGCTGGAGATACATCCAGCATGGAGGAACATCTAGTAGATGGAGATACATCCAGCATGGAGGAACATCTAGTAGTCTCCACGGTTCTAACTGGTCTCCATGGTTCTGACTGGTCTCCATGGTTCTGACTGGTCTCCATGGTTCTGACTGGTCTCCACTGTTCTAACTGGTCTCCACTGTTCTAACTGGTCTCCATGGTTCTAACTGGTCTCCACTGTTCTAACTGGTCTCCATGGTTCTAACTGGTCTCCACTGTTCTAACTGGTCTCCATGGTTCTAACTGGTCTCCATGGTTCTAACTGGTCTCCATGGTTCTAACTGGTCTCCATGGTTCTAACTGGTCTCCTTCATTCTAACTGGTCTCCATGGTTCTAACTGGTCTCCTTCATTCTAACTGGTCTCCATGGTTCTAACTGGTCTCCATGGTTCTAACTGGTCTCCATGGTTCTAACTGGTCTCCATCACTGGTCTCCATGGTTCTAACTGGTCTCCATGGTTCTAACTGGTCTCCATGGTTCTAACTGGTCTCCATCATTCTAACTGGTCTCCATGGTTCTAACTGGTCTCCACTGTTCTAACTAGTCTCCATCATTCTAACTGGTCTCCATGGTTCTAACTGGTCTCCATGGTTCTAACTGGTCTCCATCGTTCTAACTGGTCTCCATGGTTCTAACTGGTCTCCATCGTTCTAACTAGTCTCCATCATTCTAACTGGCCTCCATCGTTCTAACTGGCCTCCATGGTTCTAACTGGTCTCCATGGTTCTAACTGGTCTCCATCATTCTAACTGGTCTCCATCATTCTAACTGGTCTCCATGGTTCTAACTGGTCTCCATCGTTCTAACTGGTCTCCATCGTTCTAACTGGTCTCCATCGTTCTAACTGGTCTCCATGGTTCTAACTGGTCTCCATGGTTCTAACTGGTCTCCATCGTTCTAACTGGTCTCCATCATTCTAACTGGTCTCCATGGTTCTAACTGGTCTCCATGGTTCTAACTGGTCTCCATCATTCTAACTGGTCTCCATGGTTCTAACTGGTCTCCATCATTCTAACTGGTCTCCATCGTTCTAACTGGTCTCCATCGTTCTAACTGGTCTCCATGGTTCTAACTGGTCTCCATGGTTCTAACTAGTCTCCATCATTCTAACTGGTCTCCATGGTTCTAACTGGTCTCCACGGTTCTAACTGGGCTCCATGGTTCTAACTGGTCTCCATGGCTCTAACTGGTCTCCATGGTTCTAACTAGTCTCCATCATTCTAACTGGTCTCCATGGTTCTAACTGGTCTCCATGGTTCTAACTGGTCTCCATGGCTCTAACTAGTCTCCATCATTCTAACTGGTCTCCATGGTTCTAACTGGTCTCCATGGTTCTAACTGGTCTCCATGGTTCTAACTAGTCTCCATCATTCTAACTGGTCTCCACGGTTCTAACTGGTCTCCATGGTTCTAACTGGTCTCCATGGCTCTAACTAGTCTCCATCATTCTAACTGGTCTCCATGGTTCTAACTGGTCTCCACGGTTCTAACTGGTCTCCATGGTTCTAACTGGGCTCCATGGTTCTAACTGGTCTCCATGGTTCTAACTGGTCTCCACGGTTCTAACTGGGCTCCACGGTTCTAACTGGTCTCCACGGTTCTAACTGGGCTCCATGGTTCTAACTGGTCTCCATGGTTCTAACTGGTCTCCACGGTTCTAACTGGGCTCCATGGTTCTAACTGGTCCCATGGTTCTAACTGGTCTCCATGGTTCTAACTGGTCTCCATGGTTCTAACTGGTCTCCACGGTTCTAACTGGGCTCCATGGTTCTAACTGAGTCCCACTGACAGACCTCTCTGATTCTCTCCTCCTTCATGGTGTCCTGGTTCCATGGAGATGCAGGACTTCAGATCACAGTGAAAAATGAACCCCAGTGAGTTCAACAGACCAGAGGTTGAACAAAGACTGACCTGAGCAGCTCCACTCTCCTCGTCCTCGTCCAGGTCGTCCATAGATGTTGCCTGAATCTCTGCAGGGTCGATGATGATGTTGGCTTTCCCAGCCAGATCATCTGAAACAAACAACCATCACATCAGCAGGAATCACACGGGTCAGGTTCCAGCTTCCTCATGCACTGCATGTACCGAAGAGCTGAGGGAGCTCTGAATGAGAACTTTCATGGACCAGGTTCTTCAGGTGGACTGGGTTATTCTGGTTCTGTGTCGTCTGTTGGAGTCACAGAACAATTGGATCAGAACCTCCTGACTGCAGACACACTGTCTCCTCACACTGCCTGTAATCAGTCACATTGATCAGCAGCTGATCGATCGGCCAGGTCAAGTCTGGTAAACAACGGATGAACACAGTGGTAATCTGATTACATGTATGTAGTCTCTGTGTGTCTAGTCTCTGTGTGTCTAGTCTCTGTGTGTCTAGTCTCTGCGTCTCTGTGTCTAGGTGTCTAGTCTCTGTGTGTCTAGTCTCTGTGTCTCTAGTCTCTGCGTGTCTAGTCTCTGCGTGTCTAGTCTCTGCGTGTCTAGTCTCTGTGTCTCTAGTGTCTGCGTGTCTAGTCTCTGTGTCTCTAGTCTCTGTGTGTCTAGTCTCTGCGTGTCTAGTCTCTGCGTGTCTAGTCTCTGCGTGTCTAGTCTCTGCGTGTCTAGTCTCTGTGTGTCTAGTCTCTGTGTGTCTAGTCTCTGTGTGTCTAGTCTCTGCGTCTCTGTGTCTAGGTGTCTAGTCTCTGTGTGTCTAGTCTCTGTGTCTCTAGTCTCTGCGTGTCTAGTCTCTGCGTGTCTAGTCTCTGCGTGTCTAGTCTCTGTGTCTCTAGTGTCTGTGTGTCTAGTCTCTGTGTCTAGTCTCTGCGTGTCTAGTCTCTGTGTGTCTAGTCTCTGTGTCTAGTCTCTGTGTCTAGTCTCTGCGTGTCTAGTCTCTGCGTGTCTAGTCTCTGCGTGTCTAGTCTCTGCGTCTCTAGTCTCTGTGTGTCTAGTCTGTGTTTAGTCTCTGCGTGTCTAGTCTCTGCGTCTCTAGTGTCTGCGTGTCTAGTCTCTGCGTGTCTAGTCTCTGTGTGTCTAGTCTCTGCGTGTCTAGTCTCTGCGTGTCTAGTCTCTGTGTGTCTAGTCTCTGTGTCTCTAGTCTCTGTGTGTCTAGTCTCTGTGTGTCTAGTCTCTGCGTGTCTAGTCTCTGCGTGTCTAGTCTCTGCGTGTCTAGTCTCTGTGTGTCTAGTCTCTGCGTCTTTAGTGTCTGCGTGTCTAGTCTCTGTGTGTCTAGTCTCTGTGTGTCTAGTCTCTGCGTCTCTAGTCTCTGCGTGTCTAGTCTCTGTGTGTCTAGTCTCTGTGTGTCTAGTCTTTGCGTGTCTAGTCTCTGCGTCTCTAGTGTCTGCGTGTCTAGTCTCTGTGTCTAGTCTCTGTGTGTCTAGTCTCTGTGTGTCTAGTCTCTGCGTGTCTAGTCTCTGTGTGTCTAGTGTCTGTGTCTCTAGTGTCTGTGTCTTTAGTCTCTGTGTGTCTAGTCTCTGTGTGTCTAGTCTCTGTGTGTCTAGTCTCTCTGTGTCTAGTCTCTCTGTGTCTAGTCTCTGTGTGTCTAGTCTCTCTGTGTCTAGTCTCTGTGTGTCTAGTCTCTCTGTGTCTAGTCTCTGCGTGTCTAGTCTTTGCGTGTCTAGTCTCTGCGTCTCTAGTGTCTGCGTGTCTAGTCTCTGTGTGTCTAGTCTTTGCGTGTCTAGTCTCTGCGTCTCTAGTGTCTGCGTGTCTAGTCTCTGCGTGTCTAGTCTCTGTGTCTCTAGTCTCTGTGTGTCTAGTCTCTGTGTCTAGTCTCTGCGTGTCTAGTCTCTGTGTGTCTAGTCTCTGTGTGTCTAGTCTCTGCGTGTCTAGTCTCTGTGTGTCTAGTGTCTGTGTCTCTAGTGTCTGTGTCTCTAGTCTCTGTGTGTCTAGTCTCTGTGTGTCTAGTCTCTGTGTGTCTAGTCTCTGTGTGTCTAGTCTCTCTGTGTCTAGTCTCTGTGTCTCTAGTGTCTGTGTCTCTAGTCTCTGTGTGTCTAGTCTCTGCGTGTCTAGTCTCTGCGTCTCTAGTCTCTGCGTGTCTAGTCTCTGTGTGTCTAGTCTCTCTGTGTCTCTAGTGTCTGTGTCTCTAGTCTCTGCGTGTCTAGTCTCTGTGTCTCTAGTCTCTGCGTGTCTAGTCTCTGCGTGTCTAGTCTCTGCGTCTCTAGTCTCTGCGTGTCTAGTCTCTGTGTGTCTAGTCTCTCTGTGTCTCTAGTGTCTGTGTCTCTAGTCTCTGTGTGTCTAGTCTCTGTGTGTCTAGTCTCTGTGTGTCTAGTCTCTCTGTGTCTAGTCTCTGTGTCTCTAGTGTCTGTGTCTCTAGTCTCTGTGTGTCTAGTCTCTGCGTGTCTAGTCTCTGCGTCTCTAGTCTCTGCGTGTCTAGTCTCTGTGTGTCTAGTCTCTCTGTGTCTCTAGTGTCTGTGTCTCTAGTCTCTGCGTGTCTAGTCTCTGTGTCTCTAGTCTCTGCGTGTCTAGTCTCTGCGTGTCTAGTCTCTGCGTCTCTAGTCTCTGCGTGTCTAGTCTCTGTGTGTCTAGTCTCTCTGTGTCTCTAGTGTCTGTGTCTCTAGTCTCTGTGTGTCTAGTCTCTGTGTCTCTAGTCTCTGTGTGTCTAGTCTCTGTGTCTCTAGTCTCTGTGTGTCTAGTCTCTGTGTGTCTAGTCTCTGCGTCTCTAGTGTCTGCGTGTCTAGTCTCTGTGTGTCTAGTCTCTGTGTGTCTAGTCTTTGCGTGTCTAGTCTCTGCGTCTCTAGTGTCTGCGTGTCTAGTCTCTGTGTCTAGTCTCTGTGTGTCTAGTCTCTGTGTGTCTAGTCTCTGCGTGTCTAGTCTCTGTGTGTCTAGTCTCTGTGTGTCTAGTGTCTGTGTCTCTAGTGTCTGTGTCTTTAGTCTCTGTGTGTCTAGTCTCTGTGTGTCTAGTGTCTGTGTCTCTAGTGTCTGTGTCTTTAGTCTCTGTGTGTCTAGTCTCTGTGTGTCTAGTCTCTGTGTGTCTAGTCTCTGCGTGTCTAGTCTCTGTGTCTAGTCTCTGTGTGTCTAGTCTTTGCGTGTCTAGTCTCTGCGTCTCTAGTGTCTGCGTGTCTAGTCTCTGCGTGTCTAGTCTCTGTGTCTCTAGTCTCTGTGTGTCTAGTCTCTGTGTCTAGTCTCTGCGTGTCTAGTCTCTGTGTGTCTAGTCTCTGTGTGTCTAGTCTCTGCGTGTCTAGTCTCTGTGTGTCTAGTGTCTGTGTCTCTAGTGTCTGTGTCTCTAGTCTCTGTGTGTCTAGTCTCTGTGTGTCTAGTCTCTGTGTGTCTAGTCTCTGTGTGTCTAGTCTCTCTGTGTCTAGTCTCTGTGTCTCTAGTGTCTGTGTCTCTAGTCTCTGTGTGTCTAGTCTCTGCGTGTCTAGTCTCTGCGTCTCTAGTCTCTGCGTGTCTAGTCTCTGTGTGTCTAGTCTCTCTGTGTCTCTAGTGTCTGTGTCTCTAGTCTCTGCGTGTCTAGTCTCTGTGTCTCTAGTCTCTGCGTGTCTAGTCTCTGCGTGTCTAGTCTCTGCGTCTCTAGTCTCTGCGTGTCTAGTCTCTGTGTGTCTAGTCTCTCTGTGTCTCTAGTGTCTGTGTCTCTAGTCTCTGTGTGTCTAGTCTCTGTGTGTCTAGTCTCTGTGTGTCTAGTCTCTCTGTGTCTAGTCTCTGTGTCTCTAGTGTCTGTGTCTCTAGTCTCTGTGTGTCTAGTCTCTGCGTGTCTAGTCTCTGCGTCTCTAGTCTCTGCGTGTCTAGTCTCTGTGTGTCTAGTCTCTCTGTGTCTCTAGTGTCTGTGTCTCTAGTCTCTGCGTGTCTAGTCTCTGTGTCTCTAGTCTCTGCGTGTCTAGTCTCTGCGTGTCTAGTCTCTGCGTCTCTAGTCTCTGCGTGTCTAGTCTCTGTGTGTCTAGTCTCTCTGTGTCTCTAGTGTCTGTGTCTCTAGTCTCTGTGTGTCTAGTCTCTGTGTGTCTAGTCTCTGTGTGTCTAGTCTCTGCGTGTCTAGTCTCTGCGTCTCTAGTGTCTGCGTGTCTAGTCTCTGTGTCTAGTCTCTGTGTGTCTAGTCTCTGTGTGTCTAGTCTCTGCGTGTCTAGTCTCTGTGTGTCTAGTGTCTGTGTCTCTAGTGTCTGTGTCTTTAGTCTCTGTGTGTCTAGTCTCTGTGTGTCTAGTCTCTGTGTGTCTAGTCTCTCTGTGTCTAGTCTCTCTGTGTCTAGTCTCTGTGTGTCTAGTCTCTCTGTGTCTAGTCTCTGTGTGTCTAGTCTCTCTGTGTCTAGTCTCTGCGTGTCTAGTCTTTGCGTGTCTAGTCTCTGCGTCTCTAGTGTCTGCGTGTCTAGTCTCTGTGTGTCTAGTCTTTGCGTGTCTAGTCTCTGCGTCTCTAGTGTCTGCGTGTCTAGTCTCTGCGTGTCTAGTCTCTGTGTCTCTAGTCTCTGTGTGTCTAGTCTCTGTGTCTAGTCTCTGCGTGTCTAGTCTCTGTGTGTCTAGTCTCTGTGTGTCTAGTCTCTGCGTGTCTAGTCTCTGTGTGTCTAGTGTCTGTGTCTCTAGTGTCTGTGTCTCTAGTCTCTGTGTGTCTAGTCTCTGTGTGTCTAGTCTCTGTGTGTCTAGTCTCTGTGTGTCTAGTCTCTCTGTGTCTAGTCTCTGTGTCTCTAGTGTCTGTGTCTCTAGTCTCTGTGTGTCTAGTCTCTGCGTGTCTAGTCTCTGCGTCTCTAGTCTCTGCGTGTCTAGTCTCTGTGTGTCTAGTCTCTCTGTGTCTCTAGTGTCTGTGTCTCTAGTCTCTGCGTGTCTAGTCTCTGTGTCTCTAGTCTCTGCGTGTCTAGTCTCTGCGTGTCTAGTCTCTGCGTCTCTAGTCTCTGCGTGTCTAGTCTCTGTGTCTAGTCTCTGCGTCTCTAGTCTCTGCGTGTCTAGTCTCTGTGTGTCTAGTCTCTCTGTGTCTCTAGTGTCTGTGTCTCTAGTCTCTGTGTGTCTAGTCTCTGTGTGTCTAGTCTCTGTGTGTCTAGTCTCTGTGTGTCTAGTCTCTCTGTGTCTCTAGTGTCTGTGTCTCTAGTCTCTGTGTGTCTAGTCTCTGCGTGTCTAGTCTCTGTGTGTCTAGTCTCTGTGTGTCTAGTCTCTGTGTGTCGAGTTATATCGAGTGTTGCTCTGTGAAAGTTGTGTTTCAGTGTTCCAGCTACAACACGGTGATTTTAGTGTTTTAATAGTGACTGGAGAAACTAACAGGAACCGGGATCTTAACTGGTTAAACTGGGACCAACCTTGAAACAACAAACTGGTAAACCTGTGTGATGCAGGCTGTTCATGTGATTCAGGAGTCTGACTAACAACTGGAGTAAAACCAGTTCATCCAGTTTAACTGAGGAAACCAGTATAACCAGTAACATCCCTGAATGAGTGCCCAGACTGATGCTGGAACATCTGACACCAACCTTTGAGGGTCTTCTTCAGGTGGGACAGCAGCCCCCCGAGTCTCTGCAGGTCAAAGTAGTCCACCTTCCCATTGTAGAAGAGCTGGGGGGGGACGTAGGCGTCTGCAGGGAGTCAAAACAGACGAGTTACTAGAGACGAGTTAATACAGACGAGTTACTAGAGACGAGTTAATAAAGACGAGTTACTAGAGACGAGTTACTAGAGACGAGTTAATACAGACGAGTTACTAGAGACGAGTTAATAAAGACGAGTTACTAGAGACGAGTTACTGGAGAAGAGTTAATACGGCGTTGCCTGTCGGTGTTGCGTGTCGGTGTTGCGTGTCTGTGTTGCGTGTCGGTGTTGCCTGTCGGTGTTGCGTGTCGGTTTTGCGTGTCGGTTTTGCCTGTCAGTGTTGCGTGTCGGTGTTGCGTGTCGGTGTTGCCTGTCGGTGTTGCGTGTCTGTGTTGCCTGTCGGTGTTGCGTGTCTGTGTTGTGTGTCGGTGTTGCCTGTCGGTGTTGCGTGTCGGTGTTGCGTGTCTGTGTTGCGTGTCTGTGTTGCATGTCGTTGTTGCCTGTCGGTGTTGCGTGTCGGTGTTGCCTGTCGGTGTTGCCTGTCGGTGTTGCGTGTCGGTGTTGCCTGTCGGTGTTGCCTGTCGGTGTTGCCTGTCGGTGTTGCCTGTCGGTGTTGCCTGTCGGTGTTGCCTGTCGGTGTTGCGTGTCTGTGTTGCCTGTCGGTGTTGCGTGTCTGTGTTGCCTGTCGGTGTTGCGTGTCTGTGTTGCGTGTCGGTGTTGCCTGTCGGTGTTGCGTGTCGGTGTTGCCTGTCGGTGTTGCGTGTCGGTGTTGCGTGTCGGTGTTGTGTGTCGGTGTTGCCTGTCGGTGTTGCGTGTCGGTGTTGCGTGTCTGTGTTGCGTGTCTGTGTTGTGTGTCGGTGTTGCCTGTCGGTGTTGTGTGTCGGTGTTGCCTGTCGGTGTTGCGTGTCGGTGTTGCGTGTCGGTGTTGTGTGTCGGTGTTGCCTGTCGGTGTTGCGTGGCGGTGTTGCGTGTCTGTGTGCCTGTCGGTGCGCCTGTCGGAGTTGCTTGTCGGTGTTGCCTGTCGGTGTTGCGTGTCTGTGTTGTGTGTCGGTGTTGCCTGTCGGTGTTGTGTGTCGGTGTTGCCTGTCGGTGTTGCGTGTCTGTGTTGTGTGTCGGTGTTGCCTGTCGGTGTTGCCTGTCGGTGTTGCGTGTCTGTGTTGTGTGTCGGTGTTGCCTGTCGGTGTTGCCTGTCGGTGTTGCGTGTCGGTGTTGCGTGTCGGTGTTGCGTGTCGGTGTTGCCTGTCGGTGTTGTGTGTCGGTGTTGCATGTCGGTGCTGCCTGTCGGTGCTGCCTGTCGGTGCTGCCTGTCGGTGTTGCCTGTCGGTGTTGCCTGTCGGTGTTGCCTGTCGGTGTTGCGTGTCGGTGTTGCCTGTCGGTGTTGCCTGTCGGTGTTGCCTGTCGGTGTTGCGTGTCTGTGTTGCGTGTCGTTGTTGCCTGTCGGTGTTGCGTGTCGGTGTTGCCTGTCGGTGTTGCCTGTCGGTGTTGCGTGTCTGTGTTGCGTGTCGGTGTTGCCTGTCGGTGTTGCCTGTCGGTGTTGCGTGTCGGTGTTGCCTGTCGGTGTTGCCTGTCGGTGTTGCCTGTCGGTGTTGCGTGTCTGTGTTGCCTGTCGGTGTTGCGTGTCTGTGTTGTGTGTCGGTGTTGTGTGTCGGTGTTGCCTGTCGGTGTTGCCTGTCGGTGTTGCCTGTCGGTGTTGCCTGTCGGTGTTGCGTGTCGGTGTTGCGTGTCGGTGTTGCCTGTCGGTGTTGCGTGTCGGTGTTGCGTGTCTGTGTTGCGTGTCTGTGTTGAGTGTCGGTGTTGCCTGTCGGTGTTGCGTGTCGGTGTTGCCTGTCGGTGTTGCGTGTCGGTGTTGCGTGTCGGTGTTGTCGGTGTTGCCTGTCGGTGTTGCGTGTCGGTGTTGCGTGTCTGTGTTGCCTGTCGGTGTTGCCTGCTCGGAGTTGCGTGTCGGTGTGTCGGTGTTGCCTGTCGGTGTTGCGTGTCGGTGTTGTGTGTCGGTGTTGCCTGTCGGTGTTGCGTGTCGTGTTGCGTGTCGGTGTTGCCTGTCGGTGTTGCCTGTCGGTGTTGCGTGTCGGTGTTGCCTGTCGGTGTTGCCTGTCGGTGTTGCCTGTCGGTGTTGCGTGTCGGTGTTGCGTGTCGGTGTTGCGTGTCGGTGTTGCCTGTCGGTGTTGCGTGTCGGTGTTGCGTGTCTGTGTTGCCTGTCGGTGTTGCCTGTCGGAGTTGCGTGTCGGTGTTGCCTGTCGGTGTTGCGTGTCTGTGTTGCGTGTCGGTGTTGCCTGTCGGTGTTGCGTGTCGGTGTTGCGTGTCGGTGTTGCGTGTCGGTGTTGCCTGTCGGTGCTGCCTGTCGGTGCTGCCTGTCGGTGTTGCCTGTCGGTGTTGCCTGTCGGTGTTGCCTGTCGGTGTTGCGTGTCGGTGTTGCGTGTTGGTGTTGCGTGTCGGTGTTGTGCTACCTTCACTGCTGAAGCTGCCGGCTGTCTTGCGGTTGCCTTCGTCCCAGCAGGCTCTGACAGCGGTGATGAGGCGATGCAGGAAACACACCATGTACTCTGGAGGACACAACGCTGTGGGATGCTGCACAGACACACCAACACACAACCTGTCACTGGACACGCATGTAGATTGGTGCACACTTGACAGACACGTAAAAACACGTTTACATCAGACTAAACTCTGCTGTTCAGAGAATCAAAGAAGAAGCAACTTTGTATTCTATTAACTGCCTGAGCCCAAAACCAACCCCGACCCCCCAACCCTAACCCTGAGCCCAAAACCAACACCGACCCCCCAACCCTAACCCTGAGCCCAAAACCAATCCCGACCCCCCAACCCTAACCCTGAGCCCAAAACCAACCCGACCCCCAACCCTAACCCTGAGCCCAAAACCAACCCCGACCCCCCAACCCTAACCCTGAGCCCAAAACCAACCCGACCCCCAACCCAAACCCTGAGCCCAAAACCAACCCGAACCCCAACCCAACCCTGAGCCCAAACCAACCCGACCCCAACCCTAACCCTGAGCCCAAAACCAACCCGACCCCCAACCCAAACCCTGAGCCCAAAACCAACCCCGACCCCCCAACCCAAACCCTGAGCCCAAAACCAACCCCGACCCCCCAACCCTAACCCTGAGCCCAAAACCAACCCCAACCCCCCAACAGTAAAGCCCTTAGAAGTCAGAGAGAACCGTCTGACTGCAGCGTTCAACCACAGCTGAAGATCTCATCAGAATCACTTCATCCTTCATGCCTCATTTAAAAATGATCCAAAAGATCAACCATCTGCAGCAGATCCAGTGAAACCAGGACCTTCCTCCTGGCCCTGCTGAAGTCAGGCTGAAGTCTAAAGCTCATCCTGAGCTGCTACCAACCTGAGAGTCTGGAACAAACCTGCAGCTAGACTGGACTGAGGAGGACTGGTTAGTGACTGGTTACTGACTGGTAAGTGACTAGTAAGTGACTAGTAACTGACTGGTTAAGGACTTTGAAGAACTAGTAAGTGCCTGATTAAGGACTGTTAAGGACTAGTTAGTGACTGGTTAAGGACTTTTAAGGACTAGTTAGTGACTGGTTAAGGACTTTGAAGAACTAGTAAGTGCCTGATTAAGGACTGTTAAGGACTAGTTAGTGACTGGTTAAGGACTTTTAAGGACTAGTTAGTGACTGGTTAAGGACTTTTAAGGACTAGTTAGTGACTGGTTAAGGATGGTTCGTACCCCTCTGTTGCTGGCGTTTTCCTGCAGGAACTTCCTGAACTTGTTGAGGAAAATGTAGCGAGAAGCTTCTCCCTGAAAGTGAACAGACGGAGGCGTTAAGAGAATAAAACTCTTCAACGGAACTCATCATCACAGATTCCAGCTGCTCATGTCTGATTCTAACCTCAGAATCACATTTTAATCAGCCAAAAAAACTCAGGATCACAGCTCAGATCAGTTCACTGGTCAGCAGCTGGCATCCAGACACACAACAACACAACCACACAGACACTCGAAGATTTAATGAGGTTAACTTATTCTGTCTAACAGACTGATCACCACAGGTGATTTCAGCTGGTTTCTTCTCCACAGGAGGTGACAGTTGGTGGTGGTTCAGTTTAGAACTGGATCAGAACATCCTAGAAGTTAGTATCATATATTAAATTGGCATCACTTTAGATCAATAAGAGGACAGTTGTTTCCTGGTGGTCTGTGGCTCCAGGTCGAACCTGAACTCCACAATAAATGAACCACAGTCCAAACAGTGAGATAAAATGGCTGATTCAGGCTTCTTCTGCTGAGGATCTGGATCTGAAGGTGTCATAACCTGAACCCACTGAGGCCACCTTCTGCTCAACCAGAACATGATCACCTCACTCCCGTATCCATCAGCACCCAGGGAAGGCAAACTGTCACAACCAGCCATGACCAGGCGTTAGACGGATCCCAGAATACTAAACTAGTCATATCCCACAGCAGATATTTCCAATGACTCCCAAAACAAACACAACCAGCAGCGACGATCCAGCTGGGAGATGCTGTTCATTAATAATATACCCGGTGATGTCCAGCAGTTTGACATAATAATTCATAACGATGACATCAGACAAACACATCAACACTCTTTCAAAAGTTACACAAGATCACTGGCATTAAAAAACCCTTCTGAATCTGCTTTCCCTGATTTTAACCCTTCACATGCCAGTTTGTTTACATGATCAAGTATTTTCATATCATTAATGCAAGAGAGAAAAACGCTTGTTAGTCATCACAGTCAGGTGTCAGTGATCAGCACCATTGACTCTGATGTATTATATTTTGTGTGGTGAGAACATGCTCTACTACTGATGGTATGACTTTAACATCAACGCAGCCAAAATGATGAAAAAAGTCAAACCTGAAAAGATCAAAACTGTCCCAAAGGCTGACGATCAGTGAAGGTTTTCTGCTTTCAGTGTAACCTGAGTTCACAGCAGCAACACAAACCTGTTCTTACAGACACATCTATGAGCTAACGTCGACGTCAATCAGCAGCAGCTTCTTCTGGTTTCCAATAAAAAAGTCTGAAACTGAACTGAACACATTTAAATGAGTTTCTACTCCGACTCTGACCAGAAATCTTCACCTCAGCAGCTCTTTCATCGGTTTCATTCCATCTATGTTCGTCTCTACAGACGGTTCACATATTATCTGATTTATAGATCTGACTAGTGTGTATATATAACGAGGAAAATATGTTTAAAGATAAGAATCCAGAAAACCTGTAGTACAAGACTGATGTTACTATGATGAATCAGCAGACGGCTGTTAGTTCAACACAGCTGGTCTGAAACCTGCAGGTGAATTACAATAAAAGCTTTAGAATGAAGGAACCTTCAGGCTGCTGAGACATGAGAAGTTCACATACCGTTGTTTTGTCCTTGTTGTTGAGCAGCAGCCTCAAGATCTGAACCTGCAACTCCTCCACCACTGCAGAACAGACAAACACCTGATTTAGCTTCAGTGCCCTAACCCTGTCGGTTTAAACTGGATATATCTGGAGTAAAGCAGGAAGAAGGGAACCTTCGATCCTCTTCTTCAGTCTCTGGCAGCCTCTTTCGTAGGCTCGACGCCTCAGACGTTCATCTGCACTCTCGTCTTTGGGTTCTCGCTCATCTTTACCCTGAAACACAAACCGAACAGACAAGACGCTGATTTACTGATCAAGCTACAAAACTGATCCCACAGACGATTCAGGTAAATGAACTGGAACATGTTACTGGGATTAAAGGAACTAAACTGGTTTAATCATGTTTATCAGACAGATTCCAGTTTGTTCATGTTAATGATGATTCTTCCATCCACATTAGAGTCAGTGATGGAGTTCCACAGGGTTCTGTATTAGGACCAGTACTATTCACTCTGTTCATGCTTCCCCTAGGAAACATTATCAGGAAGCACTGCATGAACGTCCATCGTTATGCAGATGATACCCAGTTATATTTATCTATGAAGCCAAATGAAACCAACCAGCTGGTCAAACTCCAACATGTCTGAAGGACATAAAGGCCTGGATGACCTGGAACTGTCTACATTAAACTCAGACTAACTGAGGTTATTGTATTTGGCCCTAAACACCTCAGAAACACTCTGTCTAACCAGATAGTTCCTCTAGATGGCGCTGCCTTAGCCTCCAGCTCTACTGTAAACCTTGGAGTTATCTTTGATCAGGATGTCCTTCAACCTCCACATTAAACCAGTCTGTAGGACGGCGTTCTTTCATCTAGAATACTGTAAAGATCAGAACATCTGGTCCCAGAGTGATGCTGAGAAACTAGTCCATGCATCTGGAACCTCCAGCTGGACTATTGTAATTCCTTATTGTCAGGATGTCCCAGTAACTCTCTCAGAAACCTCCAGCTGGTCCAAAATGCTGCAGCCAGAGTTCTGACAGGAACCAGGACCAGAGATCAGGTTTCTCCTGGATCAGCTTCTCTTCATTGGCTCCCTGTAAAATCCAGGATAGACTTTAAAATCCTTCTTCTAACATATAAACTGTTAATGAGCAGCTCCATCTTATCTTAGAGACCTTATTGGACCTGATCATCCCAGCAGAGCCCTTCTCTCTCAGACTGCAGGTTTACTTGTGGTTCCAGAGTTTCCAGAAGTAGAATGGGAGGCAGAGCCTTCAGTTATCAGCTCCTCTGTGGTGGAATCAGCTCCCAGTCTGGGTTCTGGAGGCAGACCCCCTCTCTACTTTAAGATGAGGATACATACCTTCCTCTGTGATGAGGCTGATAATTAGGGCTGTTCAGGAGCAGCTGATCTGTCCCTCAGTGATGCTGCTGTAGGTTTAGGCTGCTGTAGACTCCCATGATGCACTGGGCTCCTCTCCTCTCCATACAGTTCTACACCAACATCACATTCTCTAACTTTGTGTTTTCTCTCTGTAGTTTGTTTGTTCTCTGGATCTGGAGCTCCACGTCTCTGATCTGCAGTTTCTGGCCTCACCCACCCCCAAAATGTTCACTGTTCTCTCATGTTTGTTCTCCTGTTTGCTCCTCTTTAACCTCACCCTGACCACGCAAGGAAGATGTCTGCCTCTCTGAGCCTGGTTCTGACAGAGGTTTCTTCCTGGTAAAGAACAGGTTTTTCTCCCTCACTGTTGCTGCTCTGATAAGACTTTGGACTTTGTGTTTTTCTGTATAAAGCTGTAAATTCTTCACCTCACTGTGCTATGAGATCACAGATGGAGTGAACTGGCACTAGATAAATAAAACTGAATTAAATTAAAGCAATTAATAAACCTCAACTGAACATTTCTCACAATTTGCAGATGCTCTGCTGCAGCTCATGATTATTTTCAGCATGAATCGATCAGATGTTTGATTCTAAAGTGGTCCAAAGATGTAACTTATAACAAAACATTTCTCTGTGGTTCGGCCCTTCTGGTGGGATTTCTGACTCCAGTAAATAAAGATTTGCTCCTGTTAAAGGATCTGTTCTAACATGATAGAAGATTTTCTAAAAACTCCACAGCGACACTCTAAAGCAGGGGAGTCCAGTCCTGGTCCTCGAGGGCCCCTATCCTGCATGTTTCTGATGTTTCCCTCTTCCTACACACCTGATTCAAATGATCAGGATCGTTATCAGGCTTCTGCAGAGCTTGATGATGAGCTGATCATTTGAATCAGGTGTGCTGGAAAAGAGAAACATCTAAAACATGCTGGATAGTGACCCTCAAGGACCAGGACTGGACATCCCTTATCTAAAGGCTCTAGCTGTCTGAAGCTAACAGGTGAGTTTGACTCGTCTCTAACACCTGCAGTGGCCGACAGGTGAGCGCCTTACCTCCTTGTCGAAGTGCGTTGGCCACCAGGTAGTGGGGATGAGCTCCTCTAGCCCCGCCTCCTTCACTCTCAGAGGAGTCTTGATGTAAAAGAAGACGACAGAACGAAGAACATCGAACGTGAGCTTGTGTTAAGGGCAAACTGGACAGTTCTGACACAGTCTGACTTCATCTGGCAGCGCAGCAGAAGGATATAAGACGTTGTTCAGCAGGTACTTCCTGGATTTCTCATGGCGAAGGATGGCGGTGGTCAGACGCAGGTAGTGAATCTGAAACAAAGAGAGCAGCTTTAATCTGAGCAGAACCTGACAGCGTTGCTTCATCAGTTAAAGCAGCGTCTGGGGGGCGTGGCTTGACCGCAATGGAGTAGGATGCAGATCACGAGAGCTCCCGTCGAGTTTCTGCTTTAAATAAGATATTTATGGTGCTTTCTACCTATTATAAGCTGTAAACGATCCCTGAACAACATCTGAAGCGGATGAGGATCCATTAAAGAGTACAGATGGCCGCAAACCTGAGAAAATATAAGTATACCGGAACTTCCGTCGCAAGGCCCAACACATCCTCGGAGCATATTGCCCCCAAGAGCCCAGATAAGGCGACCCCACCCCCACCGAAGCCGGATAAGATGGATATCTCTGGCCTCAAGTCCGAAATTATTTTGTCCCTCAAGACAGACATCGCTGCGGTGATAAAGTCAGAACTTAAAGGGGCGCTCACTGAAGATTTTGACTTTCTCAAAAGCGAGCTGAAAGCGGTGAAGACGGAAATAATGAGCAACACCGCGGCGCTACGCTCTGAACTTGCCCAGGTAAAGGCCAGCGTCACGGAGGTGGAGGGGGGGTTATCGGCCTGGTCGGACGAGGTGACTACCCTCCAAAACACTGTGAGCGAGCTGAGAGCAGAAATGGAGGGACTTAAAAAGAATTATGACGACATGGAAGGACGAATGAGGAGGTGTAATATCAGAATTCATGGCGTCCCCGAGTCTCCCGACTCCAGCTCCTCGGCTTCCGTCTCAAAGCTGCTAACCGAGATCCTACAGCTGGATAAGGAGCCGCTGGTGGACCGATCACACCGGGGGCTGGGACCGAAGAAACCCGGTGGAAAACCCCGTGTCATTGTAGCTAAGCTACATTACTACCAAGATTGTGTGGAGATCCTGCGCCGCGCCCGCACCAAAGGCCCGCTCCGTTTCCACGGAGACCCAGTGGCCATCTTTCCTGACTACACGATGACCGTGGCGAGGGCCCGAGCTGCGTTCACGGAGGTGAAGAGGCTACTACGCGGCCAAGAGGGAGTCTGCTACGGACTACTGTTTCCTGCCCGTCTCCTACTAACATTCAGAGGGGAAGATAAGGAATTCACTGATCCGGATAAAGCCATGGACTATATGAGGAAAAATATAGTTTCTGCAACCATGGAAGCTGACCAGTGACTAGACTGAATGTGTATGCCTCCACGGAGGCCTGCGGGTAAGTGACATTCTGTGTGAAGGCTTTAAGTTCTTAGGTTGAAGTTATATTGTTTTTGATAACTTACTGAAACAAACTCAGGAAACGGGATCTGTTTTTTTTTCTCTCTCCTCCTACTGGTTAAAGTTCCGTTTACAGGCATTTATGTTAAATATATACATGTATGTATTTAGATTGCACTTTGGGGAAATGTTGAATGACAGAGTAATAGAGGCTCGACGGGAGATCGACCTGCTCAACTAACACATCCCCATTACAAGCACTAAAGGTGTGGATGTTCTGCTTAAGGGAGGGTACCATCTTCATGTTCAGTTAGGTGATGAGGGGTGGGATTTAATCGGGGTTATTTTAAAGACTAAACTGTTTTGCCAGACACTGATATTCTTTATAATGTTTTTATGTTGTTGGGTTTCATGTATGACTCATTCCTTTGTAATACTGTGCTATGGTGAATGCAAAAGATGGTAGATGTTATGATGGCTGTCCAGTGAACTTTATTAGTTGGAATGTTAAATCACTAAATCACCCTGTGAAATACAGGAAAATATTTGCACATTTAAAACGGTCCAAAATAGATATTGCATTTTTACAGGAAACGCATATTCGTGTAAGTGACAGATCACGACTCCATAGAGGCTGGGTAGGCCAGGTGTATCAGTCACACCTACATTCTAAATCCAGGGGCGTTGCAATTATGATCAGTAAAAATGTATCATTTATGGCCACAGAAGTACATACCGACCCAGCTGGTCGATGTGTCATAGTGGTTGGAAGACTCTATACACTCCCAGTTATCCTGGCCTGTATCTACGGGCCAAACGGGGATGACCCTAACTTTTTTACTAGTTTATTCTCCCATATGCCAAACATGGCAACGCATCATCTGATACTTGGAGGTGACACAAATTGTGTACTATCACCTTTTTTGGACCGGAGTGTTTCCAAAAAGGCACCCCTATCAAAATCAGCTCATGCTATTCAATTGTTTCTGGAGACATATGGAGTTGTTGATGTATGGCGGTTTTACAGTCCCACTTCTAGGGCGTATTCCTTCTACTCCCCAGTACACAAGACCTTTTCCCGTATTGATCATTTTTTTATTGACAAAAGGATCCTTCACTCAAAAAACTGTGACTATGGAGCAATAGTCATTTCTGATCATGGCCCCTTGAGCATGAAACTACAAATTCCTAATATTAAACAGGGTCATCGTCAATGGCGTCTCAACCCCCTGCTGCTCTCTGAAGAGGAGTTCAATAATTTTATTCTTACTGAAATTAAAACTTTTCTTGATATTAATCAAACCCCAGGGATGCCAGCATCTATTGTATGGGAATCGTTAAAGGCGTATTTGAGAGGACAAGTTATCTCATACTGTGCAAATAAGAAGAGGACTACTAGCGAGTATATTACAAAATTAACAGATGAGATATTAAAACTAGATATGTTATGCAGCCACTCCCCTACTGCTGATCTAATGAAAAGGCGCATGTCACTGCAAACAGAGTTCAATCTTCAATCCACCAAACAGGCTGAATATCTAATCTCTAAATTAAGACATACTCACTATGAGCATGGTGAAAAAACTACACGAATACTTGCTAACCAACTTCGCCAAAGAGCCGCCAACCAGACAATTACTGCAATTAATGATGAAAAAGATTTAAAATGCACTGACAATGAAAAAATTAACTCTTGTTTCAGGAAGTTTTACCAAGCATTATATACTTCAGAAGTGTCCTCCAATTCGGCCTCATTAGAAGATTTCTTTAAACCCCTTAAAATACCTTCCATAGATGCAGGTCTTGTAGAGGAGCTTGAAAAAGATTTTTCAGTTTTGGAAGTAGCCTCTGCGATAAGTGCCATGCAGACAGGTAAATCCCCAGGTCCAGATGGATTCCCAGCAGAATTTTTAAAAAAGTTTTCAGTTCAACTGTCCCCTCTGTTGCTAGCAGTATTCAAAGAATCTTCAGCCTCAAATTCATTACCCCCAACCATGCGACAGGCAGTAATATCTCTCATACCAAAGCAAGGCAAAAACCCGCTGAACTGTAGCTCTTATTGCCCTATTTCACTCTTAAACACAGATGCCAAAATCTATGCAAAAATACTAGCAGGCCGTCTTGAGAAGGTAATTCCAACCATTGTTTCACCTGACCAGACAGGGTTTATAAAGAATCGACATTCCTTTTTTAATATAAGACGTTTACTTAATATACTTTACTGCCCCCCTCCTACTGAATCATCAACCACAGAGGTAATACTCTCATTGGACGCTGAAAAAGCGTTTGATCGGGTGGAGTGGAATTATCTTTTCAAAACTTTGGAAGCTTTCAAATTTGGTCCCAAATTCATATCTTTTCTCAAAACTTTATACACTCTCCCAGTCGCAGCAGTACGCACTAATAACAATTTATCCAATTACTTTGAACTTCACCGAGGTACAAGGCAAGGATGCCCCCTCTCTCCTCTTCTTTTTGCTATTGCGGTTGAACCTTTTGCATTGGCCTTAAGACAAAGTTCTCTAGTCAAAGGAATTCACCGGGGGGGGGTTTGAGCATAAAGCCTCCTTATACGCAGATGATATGTTATTGTTTATATCGGACCCCCTCTCGAGTCTTCCTGAACTGTTATCTTTACTGGACAGGTTTGGAGGGATATCTGGCTTTAAAGTTAATCTAGAAAAGAGTGAGCTTATGCCCATAACCTCTATTGATAAAACACAATTTGGCTCACTCCCATTCAAAGTAAGTCCCAAAAAATTTAAATATCTCGGAATATGGATCACACTTGACCAAAAAGACCTCTATAAGGCTAATTACCAACCACTCTTAGATAATCTTAAACGTGACCTGGAGCGCTGGGATCCCCTACCGCTCTCCTTGGGTGGTAGGATCAACACAATTAAGATGAATGTCCTCCCCAAATTTCTATATATATTTCAAAACCTCCCACTCTTTCTAACTAAATCATTTTTTCTAAACCTGAATAGTCTAATATCGTCCTTTATTTGGCATAAAAAACGACCCAGAATTAATGAAAGGGCGTTGCAGCGGCCCCGCACAATGGGAGGTATGGCCTTGCCAAGTTTTATGTATTATTATTGGGCTGCTAATATTAGAATACTATTGTACTGGATGAGGCATGAATATAGGGGTTCTGATTGGTTAGGACTGGAATTTACATCTGTAAAATCCACATCGCTTGCAGCTTTACTGTGTTCAAAATTACCATTTACACAACCCATCTCAGCGTTTACCGCCAACCCAGTTATCATACACTCAGTCAAAATTTGGAACTAATTCAAGCGCTCTTTTAATATTACTAACCTCCCACATGCCACGCCAGTGACGAGGAATCCCATGTTTACCCCATCGATTATGGATGAAGCATTTGACATATGGTCAAGAAGTGGAATACGTTCTTTACATGATTTATACAATAAAGATGGATTCTGCTCTTTTGAGGAGTTATTACTAAAATTCAAACTTCATAAATCACACTTCTACAGGTATCTGCAAATACGTAACTTTACTGCCTCTAACTGTAGTTACTTTCCCAAGTGTCCTCCTCTGACTCTGCTGGACTCAGTTTTTAAGTATGAGCCACATTCTAAACAGATCATCAGCAAAATCTACACACTGCTCAATGCTCAAAGTCCTAACAGCCTGGACGTTCTAAAAAATAAATGGGAGGGGGACTTTGGTGAGGAGCTTCCAGAAGAAGTTTGGCAAAAAATTATAGAACGTATCCACTCATCCTCAGTTTGTCTTCGACACTCTGTGATACAGTTTAAAGTGGTACATAGGCTTCACTGGACCAAGGATAAACTGGCTAAGATTAAACAGGACATTGACCCAACCTGTGACCGATGCAGGATCTCTCCAGCAACTTTGATGCATATGTTTTGGACATGTCCTAAGTTGTATAGATTCTGGCAATCCATCTTCGAGGCTTTCTCTGTGATATGTGGAAATAAGATTAAACCAACCCCACTGATCTCGATGTTTGGGGTGGCTCCACTAGATACTCCTCTCTCCACGCCACATAAGAATATGATTGCTTTTTGCTCTTTGTTGGCCAGGAGACTTCTCTTGTCTAAATGGAAGGACAACCTCCCCCCAACATTTGGTCACTGGGTCAGAGAAGTCATGAGTCACATCCACTTAGAAAAAATTAGATACACAATTAAAGGGAAAACTAGAGAATTTAACATCATCTGGCAGCCATTTCTGTTATTTGTAGAAACCTTGGCTGCGAACAAGATGACATCATGACATGTAACCCATCATTATATTCTTTATGTTAATATTATTATTATTCACTTTTTTTTTTAATGTAACTATAACATTTTATTTATCTTCAATCTGTTCACTGTCTCTATTTGAATTTAACTGGTATTGTTTTTATCATCTATGTACTTTCCTTTCTCTTTCTTTTATTGAACATTATCTATATGCATTTCGACATGTGAATATGTGATTTTTTTTTTTTTTTTTTTCTTTTTAACTTAGTTGTTTGTTTGATTATTACTTTTGTATGTCTGGCTTTAAGTAGATTTAATTGTTAAACCTGACTTGAAGGGAGGGCTGGGGCGGTTGGGGTTGATTCTGACTGTTCATGTTATTGCTTTGAAAATCAAAATAATAAAAAGACCTTGTTTAAAAAAAAAAAAGCAGCGTCTGATTAAACGTGTCCTACCTGGAAACCCAGATCTGGGATGATCGGAGAGAATCTGTAGGCTCTGAGAAGAGACATCATCAGCTGCTTCAGACACTCATTCACCTCATAGTCCTGCAGACAGACAGCCAGACAGAGAGACAGACAGATAGATAGACAGGTAGATAGACAGGTAGATAGACAGATAGATAGAAAGGTAGATAGACAGGTAGATAGACAGACAGGTAGACAGGCAGGTAGACAGACAGGTAGACAGACAGGCAGGCAGTAAACATAAGTTAGAAAATAAACTTTTCTTGCAGATTTGTTATTTCTGGTGATTCTTCCTTTAAAACTGTTTTGGGTAAAAAGTCCAAACCTGCTGTGGAGTCCTTCTAGACGCTTGTTGTTATTCTAGATGTTTGTTGTTATTCTAGATGTTTGTTGTTACTCTGGATGTTTGTTGTTATTCTAGACGCTTGTTGTTATTCTAGATGTTTGTTGTTATTCTAGATGTTTGTTGTTATTCTAGATGTTTGTTGTTATTCTAGATGCTTGTTGTTACTCTAGACGTTTGTTGTTATTCTAGATGTTTGTTGTTATTCTAGATGTTTGTTGTTATTCTAGATGCTTGTTGTTATTCTAGATGTTTGTTGTTATTCTGGATGTTTGTTGTTATTCCGGATGTTTGTTGTTATTCTGGATGCTTGTTGTTATTCTGGATGTTTGTTGTTATTCTGGATGTTTGTTGTTATTCTAGATGCTTGTTGTTACTCTAGACGTTTGTTGTTATTCTAGATGTTTGTTGTTATTCTAGATGCTTGTTGTTACTCTAGACGCTTGTTGTTATTCTAGATGTTTGTTGTTATTCTAGATGTTTGTTGTTATTCTAGATGTTTGTTGTTATTCTAGATGCTTGTTGTTACTCTAGACGTTTGTTGTTATTCTAGATGTTTGTTGTTATTCTAGATGTTTGTTGTTATTCTAGATGCTTGTTGTTATTCTAGATGTTTGTTGTTATTCTGGATGTTTGTTGTTATTCCGGATGTTTGTTGTTATTCTGGATGCTTGTTGTTATTCTGGATGTTTGTTGTTATTCTGGATGTTTGTTGTTATTCTGGATGTTTGTTGTTACTCTGGATGTTTGTTGTTATTCTGGATGTTTGTTGTTATTCTGGATGTTTGTTGTTATTCTGGATGCTTGTTGTTACTCTGGATGTTTGTTGTTACCCTGGATGTTTGTTGTTCCTCTGGATGTTTGTTGTTACTCTGGATGCTTGTTGTTACTCTGGATGTTTGTTGTTACTCTGGATGTTTGTTGTTATTCTGGATGTTTGTTGTTACTCTGGATGTTTGTTGTTATTCTGGATGTTTGTTGTTATTCTGGATGCTTGTTGTTACTCTGGATGTTTGTTGTTATTCTGGATGTTTGTTGTTATTCTGGATGTTTGTTGTTACTCTGGATGTTTGTTGTTATTCTGGATGTTTGTTGTTATTCTGGATGTTTGTTGTTATTCTGGATGCTTGTTGTTACTCTGGATGTTTGTTGTTACCCTGGATGTTTGTTGTTCCTCTGGATGTTTGTTGTTACTCTGGATGTTTGTTGTTACCCTGGATGTTTGTTGTTACTCTGGATGTTTGTTGTTATTCTGGATGCTTGTTGTTACTCTGGATGCTTGTTGTTACTCTGGATGTTTGTTGTTACCCTGGATGTTTGTTGTTATTCTGGATGTTTGTTGTTATTCTGGATGTTTGTTGTTACTCTGGATGTTTGTTGTTACCCTGGATGTTTGTTGTTCCTCTGGATGTTTGTTGTTACTCTGGATGTTTGTTGTTACCCTGGATGTTTGTTGTTATTCTGGATGTTTGTTGTTATTCTGGATGCTTGTTGTTACTCTGGATGTTTGTTGTTACCCTGGATGTTTGTTGTTACTCTGGATGTTTGTTGTTATTCTGGATGCTTGTTGTTACTCTGGATGCTTGTTGTTATTCTGGATGCTTGTTGTTATTCTGGATGTTTGTTGTTATTCTGGATGTTTGTTGTTACTCTGGATGCTTGTTGTTACTCTGGATGTTTGTTGTTACTCTGGATGTTTGTTGTTATTCTGGATGTTTGTTGTTACTCTGGATGTTTGTTGTTATTCTGGATGCTTGTTGTTATTCTGGATGTTTGTTGTTATTCTGGATGTTTGTTGTTACTCTGGATGCTTGTTGTTACTCTGGATGTTTGTTGTTACTCTGGATGTTTGTTGTTATTCTGGATGTTTGTTGTTACTCTGGATGTTTGTTGTTATTCTGGATGTTTGTTGTTATTCTGGATGCTTGTTGTTACTCTGGATGTTTGTTGTTATTCTGGATGTTTGTTGTTAGTCTGGATGTTTGTTGTTATTCTGGATGTTTGTTGTTATTCTGGATGTTTGTTGTTACTCTGGATGTTTGTTGTTATTCTGGATGTTTGTTGTTACTCTGGATGTTTGTTGTTATTCTCCCAGAAATACAAATGTAGGCGTGTAAAGATGAGAAGGTTACCTCCATGAGCAGCCAGAAGAGGTCAAGCAGCTGTTGGATCAGCGGATGTTCGTCCACTGAACCTCCCCCCTCCAGGATCCCCAACAGGAAGTTCATGAGAACATCCTCCACCAGGTAAACTTTACACTGAGAAACAGGAAGAAACAGCTCTTTACTGTGGGACCACTGGGAATGTCCCAGTATCTGCACACAGTGGCTTTATAATTAATACAAGCTTCAGAATGATTAGAAGCTATAAATGTGTGACGTTGTTCTTCTGGTTTCTGCAGTCGTCTGCTGTAGATCTGTTAGCTGAAGCTTTCAGGGTTTGGACTTTAGTTTTCTGATGTCTTATCACTTCAATTTAAATAATGACCCAGATGACCGTACATTAGGACTACCTGTGACTCACACTGACGCTCAACAACAACAACAACAACAACAACAACAACAACATCAACAACAACATCAACAAACAGCCAGTTTCACCATGAGAGGAGCGAAGTGGTTGAAGATGTGAGCCAGAGTGATGAGGACGGTCGGTTCTCCATGAAGTTTCCAAACTGCACAGTCCTTCTCCATCAGCCTTTCCTCCTGCAGAAACATCACAGCAACAGGCTGCTGATTAAAGTCGCTAGAGTTAGTTAACTGGCCCTGCAGTGGATACTGCTGTTCTCTGCAAACAACAAACTTTACAGTGAGATTGATCTGACACTAAACTAACCGAAACAGCTGCAGCATTGATCTGCTGAACAGTGCAGACGATGATTCTCACCTGAGCATCGATGGAGGTGGTCAGAACGTTCTTGATGTATCCCAGCAGTCTGTGAGCCTTTATCAGGTCTGCAGCCGGAGGGTTCTGGAGGGGCAGATATCCGTCCACCGGGTACGTAAACCAGGTTTAGGTTAAAGACAAACACTGATGGAGGTTTCACCCACAGCAGCAGAGCTGGCTGCTAACGCTTTCAACGTACACATTTAAAAAGAATATGTGAAGCATTCCTGTTTCCATAAAGGGCTTTGAATCAAATAATCTAGGCTGTCACAAGGTGGCGCTACAGGCTACATTACTGTAACAAACCTAGAGAACGCTGGAACCTAAACCAGCCGTTAACCAGCAGAAGAAACTGTTTTAAATCAGAAACGCTGTGATGACTCAGAAAGCCTTAACGTTTACAGCTACACCTGTTTTCATCTCATGTTTCTGTTCCTCGTGAGTTCTCAGCGGCATCGACAGCGAACTCGTCGTCACGGTTCGGGTTCTGGATATCTGAGCGGGCGGCTGCCGAAGTTGAAGGCCACCGACTCTTTGAAGGACAAACTGATGGCGGGAAAGTAGGCGACCCCTGGACCTGTTTTAATGTTGGTGAACGCCGTCCCCAAAGACTGGCCATTCCTGAGGACACAGGTACACGTGAGCTGATGTTAATCACATGTATGTTAGAGTCAGCCCCAAGAGCTGCTCAGGAGACTGGCTGCAGGTTATCAAACTGCTTCATCATCTGACAGCAAAGAACACCAACAAAAACATAAGAAACCAATAAAGCCGAACAATAAGACCTGATAAGAGAGATTAAGCATTAACATTCTAGTGGTGCTGATTTGTTTAACTATACTTAGATAAACCTGATGCTGCATCTCTACCACCGACCCTGGATTTGTCCTCAACATCACAGTGAATGAAAACCCCAGACCTCTGCGCTGATCTGAGCGTTAACATACCTGAAACTATCAAACATTATCAAAGACATCGACTCAAAATCATTTAAAACTCAGAAATATAAAAACAACATAACAGAAGTTTTAAAGCATCAACAGTGATCTGTAGAAGGTATTTAAACTGAACCATCCTTCTGCATCTTAAAGCTTTCAGGTAAAAGGAACAACATGGAAGTAGAACTACAACTACCTCCACACTGTACCTGCCTGCAATACCTGAGTAGAAGTACTTAGGTACTGGGTCAGACCTGAGTAACTGAGGGACTTACAGGCAGAACGTGATGGTTCCTTCGTCCAGGTCGATCAGGCAGCTCACGATGTCTCCAGCTGCCCACGACTGAAACACAAACACTGAGTCAACATTTCCAACAACCACAAACTCACCTGCAGCTTCACCTGCTGCTTCACCTGCAGCTTCACCTACAGAGTCTGCTCACCTTTCCATAGTTGGTTGTCGTCACATTCCACTTCCTCACTCTGTTTCCATCATAGGCGTACGAGTCCGGAGTGTCGCCGACTCCTTCCTGAACACAAACACACACAGAACCCTTAACTCTAACTAGAACTCCAACTAACTCCAACTAACTCCAACTAACTCCAACTAACTCCAACTAACTCCAACACTAACTCCAACTCTAACTCTAACTCCAACTAACTCCAACTAACTAACACTAACTCCAACTAACTCCAATTAACTCTAACACTAACTCCAACTAACTCTAACAATAACTAACTCCAATTAACTAACACTAACTCCAACTAACTCCAATTAACTCTAACACTAACTCTAACTCCAACTAACTCCAACTAACTCTAACACTAACTCCAACTAACTCTAACAATAACTAACTCCAACTAACTCTAACTAGAACTCCAACTAACTCTAACACTAACTTACTCCAACTAACACGAACTCCAACTAACTGTAACTAACTCCAACTAACTTTAACACTAACTAACTCCAACTAACTAAAACACTAACTAACTCCAACTAACTTTAACACCAACTCCAACTAACTCTAACACTAACTCCAATTAACTCTAACTAACTCTAACTCCAACTAACTCTAACACTAACTCCAATTAACTCTAACACTAACTAACTCCAAGTAACTAACACTAACTCCAACTAACTCTAACACTAACGCCAACTAACTCTAACTCTAACACTAACTAACACCAACTAACTCTAACTAACTCTAACACTAACTAACTCCAAGTAACTCTAACTAACTCTAACCCTAACTCCAATTAACTCTAATACTAACTAACTCCAACTAACTAACACTAACTAACTCCACCTTACTCTAACACTAGCTAACTCCAACTAACTCTAACACTAACTAACTCCAACTAACTCTAACTAGAACTCCAAGTAACTCTAACACTAACTTACTCCAACTAACTCTAACACTAACTAACTCCAACTAACTGTAACTAACTCCAACTAACTCTAACACTAACTCACTCCAACTAACTAAAACACCAACTCCAACTAACTCTAACACTAACTAACTCCAATTAACTCTAACTCTAACTAACTAACTCCAACTAACTCTAACACTAACTCCAATTAACTCTAACTAACTCTAACTAACTAACTCCAATTAACTCTAACACTAACTCCAACTAACTCTAACACTAACTAACGCCAACTTACTCTAACACTAGCTAACTCCAACTAACTCTAACACTAGCTAACTCCAACTAACTCTAACTCCAACTAACTCCAACTAACTCCAACTAACTCTAACACTAACTCCAACTAACTCTAACACTAACTCCAACTAACTCTAACACTAACTAACTCCAATTAACTCTAACACTAACTAGAACTCCAACTAACTCTAACACTAACTCCATCTAACTCTAACTAACTCTAACACTAACTCCAATTAACTCTAACACTAACTCCAACTAACTAACACTAATTAACTCGAACTAACTTTAACACCAACTCCAACTAACTCTAACACTAACTAACGCCAACTAACTCTAACTAACTCTAACACTAACTAACTCCAACTAACTCCAACTAACTCTAACTAACTCTAACACTAACTAACTCCAACTAACACTAACTCCAACTAACTCTAACACTAGCTAACTCCAAGTAACTCTAACTAACTCTAACTAACTCTAACTCCAACTAACTCCAACACTAACTCCAACTACCTCCAACACTAACTGCAACTAACTCTAACTCTAACTAACTCTAACACTAACTAACTCCAACTAACTCCAACTAACTCTAACTAACTCTAACTCCAACTAACTCTAACTCCAACTAACTCTAACACTAACTAACTCCAACTAACTCCAACTAACTCTAACTAACTCTAACTCCAACTAACTCTAACACTAACTAACTCCAACTAACTCTAAGTATAACACTAAAATTCTAACTAACTCTAACCCAAATGTAACTCTGACTGTGTGTGTGTGTGTGTGTGTGTGTGTGTGTGTGTGTGTGTGTGTGTGTGTGTTGTGTACCTCCTGGTTGAAGCGACAGCTGAGTGTACACCAGCCGATCTGCATCAGACCCTGAGAGGAGATCAGAACCTCATAGGCCCATTTTCCTGCACAGAACCGAAACACAACAACCGGGTCATTTTAATCTGGGAGTGAGGACGACAACGCAACACAACACAACCTAACTAGTTTCTAAAAGGTAACTAAAAACTAGTTAGTTTCTAGTTCGCTGGTATTACTGGTACTATTTATTTTCTAGTTAGCTGGTATTACTGGTACTAGTTATTTTCTAGTTAGCTGGTATTACTGGTACTAGTCAGTTTCTAGTTAGCTGTTATTTCTGGTACTAGTCAGTTTCTAGTAAGCTGGTATTACTGGTACTAGTTAGTTTCTTGTTAGCTGGTATTACTGGTAATAGTTATTTTCTAGTTAGCTGGTATTACTGGTACTAGTTAGTTTCTAGTTAGCTGGTATTACTGGTAATAGTTATTTTCTAGTTAGCTGTTATTTCTGGTACTAGTCAGTTTCTAGTTAGCTAGTATTACTGCTACTACTTAGTATCTAGTTAGCTGTTATTACTGGCACTAGTTAGTTTCTAGTTAGCCAGTATTACTTGTACTACTTAGTATCTAGTTAGCTGGTACTACACCTGTTGGTTTGTCTGTTTATAGCTTGTCAGAGCTTCAGTTTACTGGGTGAAGTTATGAGATGATGCTGTGGAAAATGAGTTCTGTGTTCCCAGAGGATTGACCTTCATAAACATTGGTTCTGTGTTCCCAGAGGATTGACCTTCAGAAACATGGGTTCTGTGTTCTCAGAGGATTGACCTTCATAAACATGGGTTCTGTGTTCTCAGAGGATTGACCTTCAGAAACATGGGTTCTGTGTTCTCAGAGGATTGACCTTCAGAAACATGGGTTCTGTGTTCTCAGAGGATTGACCTTCAGAAACATAGGTTCTGTGTTCTCAGAGGATTGACCTTCATAAACATGGGTTCTGTGTTCTCAGAGGATTGACCTTCAGAAACATGGGTTCTGTGTTCCCAGAGGACTGACCTTTATAAACACATGTGGTTGCCCTGATGGAGCTGAAGTTGCTGTGGCCAATCACCTGTAAGCAGAAGACAGAGCTCTGTTAAAGCTGTCTGAAGGTTTCAATACACTGAACAGACAAGTGATCAGACAGGTGATCAGGTGATCAGACAGGTGATCAGAGAGGTGAACAGACAAGTGATCAGACAGGTGATCAGGTGATCAGACAGGTGATCAGACAGGTGATCAGGTGAACAGACAGGTGAACAGACAGGTGATCAGGTGATCAGACAGGTGAACAGGTGAACAGACAGGTGATCAGACAGGTGATCAGGTAATCAGACAGGTGATCAGGTGAACAGACAGGTGAACAGGTGATCAGACAGGTGATCAGGTGAACAGACAGGTGAACAGGTGAACAGACAAGTGATCAGACAGGTGAACAGGTAATCAGACAGGTGATCAGGTGATCAGACAGGTGAACAGGTGAACAGACAGGTGATCAGACAGGTGAACAGGTGAACAGACAGGTGATCAGACAGGTGATCAGGTGATCAGACAGGTGAACAGGTGAACAGACAGGTGATCAGACAGGTGATCAGGTGATCAGACAGGTGATCAGGTGAACAGACAGGTGATCAGACAGGTGAACAGGTAATCAGACAGGTGATCAGGTGATCAGACAGGTGAACAGGTGAACAGACTCTTACCCCCAGCAGGTCGTCGTCTACAAAGAGGAGTCCTTCGAAGCCGCTGGTGTGATCGAGGACGACAGGTTGAGGACCCAGACGGCCTTCAGTCTGATCTGAACACAGACAGGTCTGATTGTCAGCATTCACATTAACCTAACCACACCTTCACCCTCTGGCCAGACACTTCTATCCTGGAGACTCCAGCTCAGGTGTTTCAGGAGAACCAGCTGGTTCTGGATCTACAGTAACTGTATTCCATGAAGCAAAGCTTTACCTTCATAACAGGAATACTTCTGCACCAGTCCATGGTCTTTGACACAGTCAAAACTTTAGGAAGGGATTTCTCCTCAGAGTGAGTCGTGTCTACAGGTGATCCTTAATATGATCCTTCCATTGCCTCTAACTGTTCTGACCAACGTCCAGGATCCAGGATAGTCTTTAAAATCCTTCTTCTAACATATAAACTGTTAATGAGCAGCTCCATCGTATCTTAGAGACCTTATTGGACCTGATCATCCCAGCAGAGCCCTTCTCTCTCAGACTGCAGGTTTACTTGTGGTTCCAGAGTTTCCAGAAGTAGTTTTCATTGTTCTGTTTGTGTTGTTTGTTCTACTTTCCCCCTAATCCCCACTCCCAACCCAACCAGTCGAGGCAGATGTCCTCCCTCCCTGAGCCTGGTTCTGTCAGAGGTTTTTCCTCCCTCCCTATCCTAGGGGGTTTAGGTTCCTTCCACCGTCACTGACTGCTGCTCAGAGGGAATCCAGAAGAAGCTCTGGGTTGTTGGTTTCCTGTTCTCTGTTCTGTGTATAATCCCTCAGGTCTGAACCTCCCTATGTTAAGCACTGGGAGATGACAATAATAATGCATTGGTTTTATATAAGGCTTTTCTAGACACTCAGACGCTTTCCAATGCATTATTCATTCACTCCATCCTCCATGGTGCTCAGCTAGGTATGTAGCCACAGCTGCCCTGGGGTAGACTGATGGAGGCCAGGCTGCCAGTCTGCACCATCAGCCCCTCTGACCTCCACCAATCACACTGCATCCACCCAGGCTTCCTGGCGTTCCCTCATGGTCTCCCATCCAGGTACTGACCAGGCCCAACCCCGCTTAGCTTCCCAGATCTGATGGGATCGGGCGTCCACACGGCGGTACGGCCACAAGATGACACACGTTGTGAATTGGCGCTACATAAATAAAATTTAATTGAATATACAGTATATTGTGTATATTCACTTTACTATGTATATCCTGTGTACTGTGTATATTGTATATATACACCGATCAGGCATAACATCCTGACCACCCGCCTAATACTATGTTGGTCCCCCTTATGTGGTCCAGAATGCTCTGAACCATTGGACCAGAGGACCTCTCAGGGGGTCCTATGGGGTCTGAACCATTGGACCAGAGGACCTCTCAGGGGGTCCTATGGGGTCTGGAACCACTGGATCCTTTGGCTACTCTGGCTTGTGCAGTGGGGCCTCTGTCAATCCAACTGGTTCCACTGCATCCTGTTGATGCTTGATCAGAATGGGCTGTAGGAAGTCTGGAGGTCACATCAACATGTTGGACCATTGTCATGTTCCTCCACATGTTCCTGATTGGTTGGTGTTGTTGGGATTTCCATCAGCATGAGGGAGTGTGTTTGTTGTGGGACCATGTTTATTTGGGTGTCTAAGTCTGATCAAGGTTCTCCATCAGAACACCACATAGTACCAATATGATCAAATACTGTATACTGTGTACTGTATATATATTGTGTACTGTATATATATTGCGTACTGTATATACTGTGGACTGTGTAGTGTGTGTACTGTATATACTATGTACTGTATATATATTGTGTACTGTATATATATTGTGTACTGTACATATGTTGTGTACTGTATATATATTGCGTACTGTATATATATTGCGTACTGTATATACTGTGGACTGTGTAGTGTGTGTACTGTATATACTATGTACTGTACATATGTTGTGTACTGTATATATATTGCGTACTGTATATATATTGCGTACTGTATATACTGTGGACTGTGTAGTGTGTGTACTGTATATACTATGTACTGTACATATATTGTGTACTGTATATACTATGTACTGTATATACTGTGTACTGTATATACTGTGTACTGTATATATGTTTTGTACTGTATATACTGTGTACTGTGTTCTGTTTCCTGTTTTTCTGTTTCCTGTCCTTTCATACAATGTTAAGCACTTTGTGACGACCTGTGTTGTAAATATGCCCTATATAAATAAAACTGAATTGAATTGAATAGTATATATATTGTGTACTGTATATACTGTGTAGTGTGTGTACTGTATATACTATGTACTGTATATATATTGTGTACTGTATATATATTGTGTACTGTATATATATTGCGTACTGTATATACTGTGGACTGTGTAGTGTGTGTACTGTATATACTATGTACTGTATATATATTGTGTACTGTATATATATTGCGTACTGTATATATATTGCGTACTGTATATACTGTGGACTGTGTAGTGTGTGTACTGTATATACTATGTACTGTATATATATTGTGTACTGTATATATATTGTGTACTGTATATATATTGCGTACTGTATATATATTGCGTACTGTATATACTGTGGACTGTGTAGTGTGTGTACTGTATATACTATGTACTGTACATATGTTGTGTACTGTATATACTATGTACTGTACATATGTTGTGTACTGTATATACTATGTACTGTACATATGTTGTGTACTGTATATACTATGTACTGTACATATGTTGTGTACTGTATATACTATGTACTGTATATACTGTGTACTGTATATACTGTGTACTGTATATATGTTTTGTACTGTATATACTGTGTACTGTGTTCTGTTTCCTGTTTTTCTGTTTCCTGTCCTTTCGTACAATGTTAAGCGCTTTGTGACGACCTGTGTTGTAAATATGCGCTATATAAATAAAACTGAATTGAATTGAATAGTATATATATTGTGTACTGTATATACTGTGTAGTGTGTAGTGTGTGTACTGTATTTACTGTGTACTGTATATATACTTTGTACTGTACATACTGTGTACTGTGTAGTGTGTGTACTGCGCCCCCTGCTGGTGCGTCTCTACCTGAGCTGTCCTCAGGTTCATCCTCAGTCAGGAGTCTCTCCAGGTGAGCGTTCAGATCCTGGAAACCCAAAGGCTTCCTGCAGAACAACAACAATAATAATAATAATAAGGGTGGAGTAAACATGAGAAACCGATCAATAAATAAATCAATAAAAATCCTTAAAGTAGGTCAGACTAAAAGGCAACACCATCACTGACATCAATAAAGCCAGGAGGTCAGAACAAAATCAGAATAAAGAAAACAAGACGAAAGATAAGGAAATAAATTAGAACAAACTAAAACAAATACAACTAAAAGTAACACAGTCAATACACAGGAAGTAAATAAGACAAGAGTGTGTCTGACTGTGTGTGTCTAAGTATAGAAGTGATGACAGAAACATGAGAGCAGAGAAATTCAAGACACACACTAACACAGTAACACACACTAACACACACTAACACACACTAACACACACTAACACACAGTGACACACACTAACACACACTAACACAGTAACACACACTAACACACACTAACACAGTAACACACACTAACACAGTAACACACAGTAACACACACTAACACACACTAACACACTAACACACACTAACACAGTAACACACACTAACACACACTAACACAGTAACACACACTAACACAGTAACACACACTAACACACACTAACACTAACACACACTAACACACACTAACACACACTAACACACTCTAACACACACTAACACACACTAACACACACTAACACACACTAACACACACTAACACAGTAACACACACTAACACAGTAACACACACTAACACACACTAACACACACTAACACACACTAACACAGTAACACACAGTAACACACACTAACACACACTAACACACTAACACAGTAACACACAGTGTGTGTTTCAGCAGCTGTCACTGAGTTTTCATGTCAACACCTCAAACTGTTCTGAAGACTAAACTGTTGTCTGTGAACTGGTCCTCTGGCTGGTTAACTAACCTGCAGTAGGTAACCTGCTAAAACTAACCTGCTTAACTAACCTGCTAACCAGAAAAAGGACAATGTCATTATTTGTCTCCTCAGATGTTAAACTCTGGACTAGTGTCGTCTCCTCCTCCTGTAGATCTGATATATCCATGGTCCATCATTTGTAGGAAGATGTTCCTCCATGCTGGATGTATCTCCAGCTACTAGATGTTCCTCCATGCTGGATGTATCTCCAGCTACTAGATGTTCCTCCATGCTGGATGTATCTCCAGCTACTAGATGTTCCTCCATGCTGGATGTATCTCCAGCTACTAGATGTTCCTCCATGCTGGATGTATCTCCAGCTACTAAATGTTCCTCCATGCTGGATGTATCTCCAGCTACTAGACGTTCCTCCATGCTGGATGTATCTCCAGCTACGAGATGTTCCTCCATGCTGGATGTATCTCCAGCTACTAGATGTTCCTCCATGCTGGATGTATCTCCAGCTACTAAATGTTCCTCCATGCTGGATGTATCTCCAGCTACTAGATGTTCCTCCATGCTGGATGTATCTCCAGCTACTAGATGTTCCTCCATGCTGGATGTATCTCCAGCTACTAAATGTTCCTCCATGCTGGATGTATCTCCAGCCTTGAGCGGTTGCTATGCTGGATGCCATCTCCAGCTATAAGATGTTCCTCCATGCTGGATGTATCTCTTGCTACTAGATGTTCCTCCATGCTGGATGTATCTCCAGCTACTAGATGTTCCTCCATGCTGGATTGTATATAAGCTACTAGATGTTCCTCCATGCTGGATGTATCTCCAGCTACTAGATGTTCCTCCATGCTGGATGTATCTCCAGCGCTACTAGATGTTCCTCCATGCTGGATGTATCTCCAGCTACTAGATGTTCCTCCATGCTGGATGTATCTCCAGCTACTAGATGTTCCTCCATGCTGGATGTATCTCCAGCTACTAGATGTTCCTCAATGCTGGATGTATCTCCAGCTATTAGATGTTCCTCCATGCTGGATGTATCTCCAGCTATTAGATGTTCCTCCATGCTGGATGTATCTCCAGCTACTAGATGTTCCTCCATGCTGGATGTATCTCCAGCTACTGTCTCCTCTGTTCTCTGGTTCTGATGCTGCATTCATTCATTGATCCAGTAGGTT
>JAMOIN010000356.1:0-69656 GCA_024666655.1 Dascyllus trimaculatus
TCATAAGAGACACGTCCTTCAAAATAAAAGACTTTATGCCACTACTTTTTGCTTCTGTGACCCTCTAGAAATGGCTTCGCGACCCACTTTTGGGTCCCGACCCACCAGTTGAGAACCACTGCTCTATAGCATGTGGAGGCACAAATCTGTTGATTCCAGGTTTATTTTTTTAGTTTCAGTAACAGAAAATGAAAGAGGCTCAGTGTTTTCTGTGATGATATGTGGCGTTCTGACTCGGAGGTGCAGGACTTCACGCTGCAGTGAGAGTCTGGAACCTGCTGGAGATCAGAGGGTTGAAGCTTGAAGCGACGCCTGATGTGGCTCCAAAGGGTTAAAGTCCCTCAGCGGCAGCCATCAGCAGGTGAAGCTGTGATTGGCTGCGGGCCTCGGGTCAGGCTGCTCTCTGAGAATCAGGCACTTTTCACTGCTTTCTCTTCTCCGGGCGTCTTTATGATTGTGTATCGTTGCATTAAGTTGCTGCTTGAGAGTCAAGTGTTGCTAAGCAACAGATGGTGTTCGTCAGCAGCAGCTTTGTGTTGCCGCTGAGCTCCGACACTCGGCGTTACAGTTTGTACCGCCGTCCTGTTCCTCCGTCTTCTTCTTCTGCAGGCTTATAACGAGACGCAGCAGCAGCCAATCGGATCGCAGCTCAACTATTGATTATTGACCTTTTCAATAGCCAACTTTATCTGTGCGATCACCGTAGCAACAAGGCAGTAGAGTGTGTTACACAGTGAAAATACACACTGAAGTAGCATTTAGAGTAATATTTTAAATAAGAAGCTAACAAGAGTAAAACTTAATGAATAAATAAGTAGTTTAAATTAATATAAAGCAGCAAACAGACCTGTGGAATGTAAATATACAGACTGATTTGCATTAATCTTTATTTTAACAATCACATTTTACACAAAAGAGCAAAAAGCAACCTGAAGAGGAAAAAAAACACATCAACAAACAGCAAACCGCTGCTGAAAATCTCCTTCAGTCGCTTCGTAAATCATAAATCGCCGTCGTGTTTTCAAGAGTATAATGTTCTATAAATCAGGCTGTGAATAAAAGAATTAAAGGAATAAAATTGGACCGTTTGAGTGTCGGAGCTGCTGCATCAGAAACCTTGAAATGACGTACGTTTTCTTGGGAACCACTATTTAAACTGACGGACATCAACATGAAGCATCTCCACTTCATTACATCCATTGAGGCGGGAACATTTTGCATCAGATGTTTCCTGAAATTTAATTTTAAAACATGCAAATACCGTATTATCTTAATAAATGTGCACCTCTTTTTACACACATCCAAAAGAAGTAGAGAAATAAACCCCTGAATGTGTTTTCAAGGTGTTTTCTTTCCACTAGTCTGAAAAAAAAAACACATTTTGGAAGCTAAAAAGCCAAAAACCAGTTCATGAAAACATCTTTTTGCCTGTCTAACCTTTAAACCAGGAGAGCAGCGGCAGCAGAAACACACCTGTGGGAGTCCGAGGTCGGTCAAACAGAGGCCGCTGCTGCTGCTGGTAATAATATTGATCCTCTCCTCTGCAGAAAAAGGTGGTGGAGCAGCTGAGGAAGGAGCTGCTGGTGAAGCAGGAACCGGAGGCCAAGCTGCAGCTGCAGGTCCAGACTCCTCCAGCAGGCGGCGACATCAAGCCGGCAAACCTGCTGCAGAGCCAGCAGATACCTGGAGGACTGCAGCAGGTGGGAGCTCAGAGGAGCAGCTCAGACATGGGATTTACTCAAAACAGAAAGAGCTTTTACACAGTCAACTGTTCAGGACCAAAGGAAATACTTTAAACAGATAAAAACTTTAATATTCAGCTGATAGTTCGGGTTGCTTTTAAGCATTTTGCTCTGTCGCTTTTCTTGTACTGTAAAAAATAACAGGTGAAAATGTAAAGGGTGAAGAAAACTGCATTTAAAAGGCCGTGGAGTACAAAAACAGAGACAACACCAGCAAATATCTGTAAAATACTGACATCTGTGGCTCATTTAAATACACTATAACAGTGAATTACAGGAATTTTTGAAGTTAACATGCAAATTCAGGCTTTTTTCTGAGATTTTGTTTCAGTTTATTAAGTTATTTACCGTTTTTAACCCTAAATATACGCAATATTTCTTTAAAATAACAGCGAGTATCTATAAAATGACTGTTTTTCTTATTTACAGTGAAGAAATTGTGTATTTTAATGGTCAAACGTTGAAAGAGAAAGAATCACCTTTTGCAATCAATGAATAAATTAAAGCTTTGATTCTGAGATTTAACTAAATATCTAATTAAACATACAGGAAACTATGAAATATAAGTTATGTACTATTTTTAAATCCTTAATATACAAGATTTTTCCAAATAACTGCGAATATCTATAAAAAATAGTTGTTTTTGTTATTTAAATACAGTTAAAATGGTGTAAAATTAAAAAAAAGCAAATTACCATTTATGAAAATACAGATTTTTGATGTGGACATTATTTTATTGTTAATTTTATTTTATTTTTTACAGCTGACATGTAAACACATAACTTAATTCTGTGATTTTACGGTTTATTATCTGTAAATTTAACAAAATCAGTAAAAAAAACCCACTAAATTGTTCTAAAAGCTGCTCTTTAATGTCTGGTTTATAACATTTTAAAGATGATTAATGTTGATTGATTAAGCTCTAATCAATACAGATTTTTGATGTGGACATTATTTTATTGTTAATTTTATTTTATTTTTTACAGCTGACATGTAAACACATAACTTAATTCTGTGATTTTACGGTTTATTATCTGTAAATTTAACAAAATCAGTAAAAAAAACCCACTAAATTGTTCTAAAAGCTGCTCTTTAATGTCTGGTTTATAACATTTTAAAGATGATTAATGTTGATTGATTAAGCTCTAATCAATACAGATGTTAGTGGCAGCTGTGTGTTTAAATATGAGAAGACTTAAAGGGTCATTCTGTAGTTTTTCATGTAAAAATGTGATTTATTTGAGAAGTTAGAGGAGTTTTAGTCCTTGTATCCTTGAATCTCTACAGCGGAGGAGGCCAGTGAAAACTTACCCGTGTTTTTAGCGTGTTCACTGCTGCTCACGGTTATTTCACGTGTGTTTTTGGCGGTGAAACGTCCTCCTCTGCCGCGTGTCTGACGGGTTAAATTCTCCCTCAGCAGACCCTGACAGTCACGCCGGTCCTCACCACGAAGACTCTACCTCTGGTGCTGAAAGCTGCCGCCACGCCCGCCCTGCCCGGCTCCGTCCTGCCGCAACGCCCGCCCACCGTCGCTATGGTAACCACAGCTATCACCAAACCCGACTCGCAGAACGCCCCCATCAACCTGCAGGTGGCCAGCAAGCTGACCAGCCAGAGCTCGGAGCCCGTGCGGCTGGTGTCCAAGAACGCCATGGTGGTAAGACCCTCCGGTTCCGCCGCCGGCCCCCCTACCTCTGATCTGACCTTACTGAAGAGTTTGTGTTGTGATGTGCAGAGCTGAGGAGGGCTCCTGAACGTAGACGGGCGGTTTGGCAGCCGCGTGTCGTCCGACCCGCCTTCAGGGGGGGAGGATGTTGTGGGGTGTGTCTCTAAAAGCAGGCTGCGGTGTGAGTGGTGGCCTCCTAGCAGCCGGTCCGGTTAACGTCGCCGAGCCAAACGATCGTGCAAAACAACAGAGGTCCCAGAGCCCAGCGTGAGCCGCCGACGCTCACTCTGGTCTGGAGGCGGAGAGACTTTCTCCCCAGCGTCCCCCATCCTCAGAGCCTCACAGCTGAGTTAATATTTCCTCAGGCAGAAACTCCACAAAGCTCCCGGCTTACGGGGTAGGGCTGCACGGTATCGGAAGAACTTGACGCCGAGACGTTTGGTTTTGCTGCAGCGCATGTCGAAAAAATACAGGGTTGTCCAGCAGATGTGTTGAATAAATGTTGTGGAGGCCGTCCTCCGCATTGTTTCTTAAGATGACCTGAATTCATTTAGTTTCCTCTTAAAAAGCTCAGGTGGCTTACCGACATGGCAGGCGTGTTTTGTCCAGAGATGCCGCTGAAGATGTGCGGGCTTCATGCCACTGTTAGCTAACATTTACCCACAGAAAGAATTCAAAGCCCTGGGAGGTTTACAACTCGTAGTTCTTTCGTAGTTCTTCGGAATACTGTCTGAAGTTTGCCGGCTCTGGTTTGGCCGCCTTTGGCTCCTGTTCCTCCGTGTTTTTAGCTGCATTACTGCTACGCTTTAACCAGGACTCCATTGACGCACGTATTTTATATAGAATCTAAAAATCCACCGTACAGTGAGACCGAGAAAAGTGAACCGTGATATGGCGACGGACGACTGTGTTTACCAGACAGCTGAAGCCATCAAATGTGATGTTAAAGCCACTGAAAGCTACGAGTAATGTGTCATTTTCATTAAATGTTTAAATAATGAAGGGATAATGTAAGATCTTTAATTTTTACTTCTGCCAAGGAGGTTATGTGATGGCCGGCGTTGGTTTGTTTGTTTTTTTGTGTTCAAAATAACTCGAAAAGTTATCAACGGATTTGGATGAAATTTTCAGGAAATGTGTGAAATGGGACAAAGAAGAAATGATGACATTTTGGGACTGATCCGTACCACCGTCTGGATCCGGGAATGTTTTTGTGGACAATTAAATGCGGTTTACTCTAAAAGCCACCAGGGGGCACTCTTGTTTTTGGGGTAACCCCCTCTGACCACATGACATTTTGGGTCTCCACGCGACAGACAGCGACAGTGACGGAGTTCTCTTTCCTTCCTGAGCGACATACGCACGGTTGGGCTGGCATTCTTGTCTCCGGTTGTCTAAGAAGCTGGGAGGCTGTTAGGAGCTGCCGCGCTAGAGGCCGCGCCTGTTCATTAGGTCGGATGGGGTGAAGGCCGCATTGTCGGTAGGACATTTGAACTGTATGTAATTACATTTGTATCTGTAACGTTCCATACAAAATATATGAATTGGGAGATTGTGTTGGGGGTGGACTGAAGCTCCTTGGAGGAGGTCTGAGCTCTCTGAGGGCTTTTCTAGTTTAACATGTTTTCAATGGATATGAAGACGTTCCCTTCAGAAAGAAATCAAAACAATCCTGTTAAAATGTCCTAAAAAGTGGATTTTCCAGCTCCGAGGCTAATTCAGTTTCTGATGTAGCACCAAATGACATTCAGATCTGACAGAGCTGAGCTGTTTCTACCCAACAACACAGACTGGGCTGGAACTGAGGGAATATTAGCGGAGATATGAATTCTAGAAAGGTATTTTAATCTCTGTAAATAAATCAGCGTAATCTATCGACATGATGACGACTGTTTCTGGAGGTTTTCTGGATATTCGGTAAAAATCGGCCGACTCCTGTGGAAAATAATCAACTGGTGAGACTTTAAAGACGCTTTAAAAGAACCTGAAGTGATTGAATTTAACACCGAGGGACGATTTTCGAAGTACTTGTAGTAGAGGGTGTGTGGAGTTCAGGTAGAATGTTTTGCATGATTTATGTCAAGAAAATCCTCGACCTCAGCTGGGTGAGTTGATCCTGACAGTATGTACCGTGCAGCCCTACCGAAGCGGTTCACTTTTTGGTCAATAAGCCCAAACACCTGCAGAAAACGTGCAAATTCTCCAACCTTGAGCGTCTTAAAAATGCCTCAAGCGTCACCCCCGAAGCTGCCGCCTCGTCTCCCGGCTTCCTGTTGTTGTGCACAAACGTTTCAGTCCTGTTGAAAGTGCGGATGTGAGCTGACGGCAGGTATCAATCAGCACAGATCCACCATCTGCTGTGGTCTTGTCTCAGGTGCAGGCCACCACCACCACCGCCCAGCCAATCAAAGTTCCTCAGTTTGTCCCTCCTCCTAGACTGACGCCTCGACCCACCTTTCAGCCACAGGTGCGTCCCTGTAAGACCCGCCTCCAAACCCTAACCCCCCCCCCCTCAGACCAGTGTGTGTGGCCCACCCGAGGTGACTCGCTCACTCTCCAGCAGGGGGCAGGAGCGCACCAAAGCAAACACTCATGCCTTGCTCCGTGGCACTAAAACATTGTTTGCTCTGTGCTGCCTCTACTCATCTCTTCTCCTCTCGTTGTGCTTCTTTTTAATTTCCCGACTGACCCGTGAACAGGTTGTTTTCTCGAGGTTTCCTGCCTGTGTCCGAGTGTGTGTTCTTGACCTTTTTTTCGTGGTGACGGCTTGTTTTCCTGCAGCTTCTTGGTATTTTGTGTTCCTGGCTGTTGGTGTGTTTTAACCCTTTTGAGTGGAGGAATGTTGTTTGTGCTGGGCGACGCCACTGGGAGCTCTGGCTGCACTGGTTTCATCGGGAGCTGTACCCTTTTTACCTTAAGCCCCCCAAAACAGGAACAAAATGAGACTTCAGGGATCAAACAGGCAGATCAGACTGAATTAAAGGTGTGTTAGGCAACAAAAAGGGCAAACAAACATGTAAAATATGAGTTGCAGCAGCAGTATTATGATATGTAGTATTAACAGGAGTTTAGGGTTTCCTTGTGGAGGGGGTGCATTAGCATTAGCATTAGCATTAGCAGCTTTTATCAGGTGTAACAGGTGATTTCTCTTGTTAGCAGTAAAACAACAAAGCACACTGGCCAAAGAAGTGCTGAGTGCTCCTCATTTCCTGGCCTCGTTAGCCTACATTAACTCTAAATTACCGTTTGAAGCTAGCATTAGCGGCGTAGTAAACCATTTCATACTGAAATGATAAAAACAGTAAATCTTGAATAAGTTCGACCTAGCATTGGGTTGGGACAGTACTACTGAGAATTACTTGCACCCAAGTATTTCAATTTTATGCCACTTCATAGCTCTGCTTCCCGACATTACGGTAGTTGTAGTTTTATTAACAGTGTTAGCAGTAGGTTTAGTTTTATTAGCTATGTTAGCAGTAGTTGTAGTTTTACTAGCACTTTTAGCAGAAGGTTTAGCAGCTACTGCGTATATTTTTTTATTAGCGGTATTAGCAGTAGCTGTAGTTTTGTTAGCTATATTAGCAGTAGTTGTAGTTTTATTAGCATTAGCAGCATAAGCAGTATTTGTAGTTTTATTTGCGTTGTCTGCAGTAGGTTTAGTTTTATTAGCAGTATTAATAGTAGTCGTAGTTTCATTAGCAGTATCAGCAGTAGTTGTAGTTTTATTAGTGTCGTTAGCAGTAGTTGTAAATTAATAAGTGGTATTAACAGTAGTTGTAGTTTCATTAGCGGCGTTAGCTAGTTGTAGTTTTATTAGCAGTGTAACAGTAGTTTTAGTTTTTATTGTTGGTGTTAGCAGTAGTTGTAGATTCATTAGTGTTATCAGCAGTAGGTTTAATTTTATTAGCAGTAGTTGTAGTTTTATTATTGCTATTAAAAGTAGTTGTAGTTTTATTAGCAGCGTTAGCAGTAGTTGTAGTTTTTATTAGCAGTATCAGGAGTAGTTGTAGTTTTATTAGTGGTATCAGCAGTAGTTATAGTTTTATTAGCATATCAGCAGTAGCTGTAGCTTTATTAGCAGTGTTAGCAGTAGTTGTAGTTTTATTAATGTTATCAGCAGTAGATTTAATTTTATTAGCAGTAGTTGTACTTTTATTAGTGGTGTTAGCATTAGTTGTAGTTTTATTAGCAGTATCAGCAGTAGTTGTAGTTTTATTAGCATTGTCCGCAGTCGCTTTAATTTTATAAACAATATCTGCAGTTGTTTTTAGTTTTATTAGCGGTTTTAGCAGTAGTTGTAGTTTGTTAGCGGTATCAGCAGTAGTTGTTGTTTTATTAGCATTGTTAGCAATAGGTTTAGTTTTATTAGTGTTATCAGCAGTAGTTCTAGTTTAATTGGCGGTATTAACAGTAGTTGTTGTTTTATTAGTAGTATCAGCAGTAGTTGTAGTTTTATTAGCGACGTTAGCAGTTGTTGTAGTTTTGTTAGAGGTATTGGCAGTAATTGTAGTTTCATTAGCGGCATTAAAAGTAGTTGTAGTTTTATTGGCGGTGTTAGCAGTAGTTGTAGTTTTCTTAGCAGCGTCAGCAGAATTAGCAGTAGCATCAGTCAGCCTGAGGCAGTGGCGTTGCCCAGCAGTGTCGGGTTGTTTCGGTGCTGTTTTCTGATTGGCTGTCTGTCGTCACCAGGTGAGGCCAAAGCCGGCCACGCCCACCAACGTCCCCATCGCCCCGGCCCCTCCCCCGCCCATGATGGCGGCCCCCCAGCTGCTGCAGAGGCCCGTCATGTTGGCCACCAAGCTGTCGTCCTCGCTGCCGTCGGCGGCTCCCATCCACCAGGTGCGCATCGTCAACGGGCAGCCCTGCGGCAAGACCGGCTCCACCCCGCTGACGGGCATCGTCATCACCACGCCGGTCTCTGCCACGCCCGCCCGCCTCGCCAGCCCCGCCCAGGCGCCCAACCCCACCCCCGTCCCCATCCCGATCCCCGCCCAGCCGATCCAGATCAGCAGCCTGACCACTGAGCCCAAGGTAAGAGTTTATTGATCCTTGATGCCTCCATCAGAGACCAGGCCCGTCTCAGATCGATTGTTTTGGGTTCCTCCGGACTTAAACCCGTCGTTGTCTTCCTCCTCTTCCTCCCAGCAGACTGTTAAATCAGGAGGAGCAGAGCTGAAGGCCGTCGTCAGCCTCCCTTCCTCCTCCACCCCTCCGTTGTCTCCACCTCCCAGACCCAAGAAAGAGGAGAACCCGGAGGTAAGAACCAGGCCACCGGTACGTTTATCAGGGCTGTGATGAGTCGGAGGAGTCTTTTTTAAACTGAACTGCTGATATTAAAGTGTTAATGTTCAGGTTACTGACACTGTGGTGGGTTTAATATCCGGGTCATTTACACTTTTGTACATTAATATTCAGGTTTTTGTTAGTTTTGTGCATTAATATCCAGGTTTTTGACACTTTCTGTATGTTAATATCTGGGTTACTGATACTTTTGGGCATTAATAATTAGGTTTACGATTATTTTATGTATTAACATGCAGGTTATTGACACTTTGATGTGTTTATTATCTAAGTTTTGTGCATTCTTAAGCCTGTTTTTGCTGCTTTCTGTATGTTAATATCTGGTTATCGACACTTTTATGTGTTAATATTAAGGTTGTTGGCACTTTGGTGTGTTTAATATTTAAGTTATTGACACTTTTGTGCTTTAATATCCAGATTTTTGACACTTCTGTGCATTCTTGTCCAGGTTTTTGGCACTTTACATATGTTAATATCTGGTTTACTTATACTTTTGTGCATTATTAATTAGGTTTATGATTATTTTGTGTATTGACATGCAGGTTATTGACACTTCTGTGTATTAATATTCAGGTTTTGTTGCTTTGGTGCAATAATATCCAGGTTATTGACTCTTTAGTGTGTTTATTATCTAGTTATTGACTCTTTAGTGTGTTTATTATCTAGTTATTGACTCTTTTGTGCATTCTTATCCAGGTTGGTGACCCTTTCTGCTTGTTAATATCTGGGTTATTGATACTTTTATGTGTTAATATTCAGGTTGTTGGCACTTTGTTGTGTTTAATATCCAATTTATTGAAACTTTTGTGTGTTAGTATTCAGGTGTTTGGTTGTTTTGCGCATTAATATCCTGGTTAGTGACACTTTGCTGTGTTTATTATCTAAGTTTTGTGCATTCTTAAGCATGTTTTTGCCGCTTTCTCCATGTTAATATCTCGGTTATTGATGCTTTTGTGCATTGATATCTAGGTTTATGATTATTTGGGTTTCAACATGCAGTTAATTGACACTTTTGTGTGTTTATTATCTAGTTATTGACCCTTTTGTGCATTAATATCTAGGTTTGTGACCTTTTCTTTATGATAATATCTGGGTTACTGATACTTTTATGTGTTAATATTAAGGTTGTTGGCACCTTGGTGTGTTAATATCTAAGTTACTGACACTTTTGTGCATTAATATCCAGGTTTTTGGCACTTTATGTCTGTTAATACCTGGGTTATTGGTACTTTTGTGCATTAATATCTAAGTTTATGATTATTTTGTGTATTAACATGCACTTTTTTGACACTTTGGTGCGTTAAATATCTAAGTTAGTGACATTTTTGTGCATTATTATCCATGTTTTTGGCACTTTGTGCTTTAATATCCAGGTTTTTGGCACTTTCTGTACGTTAATATCTGGGTTATGGATACTTTTGTGCGTTAATATTCAGGTTGTTGACACTTTTGTCTGTTTATATCCAAGTTATTGAGACACCTTAATGTGCACAATCCAGACTGCTTTTGTGTGTTTATATTCTGGTCATTTATACTTTGGTGCAGTAGTACCTAGATTATTAACACTTCTGTGCACTAATATCCATGTTAAAGTCACTTTCTGCATTAATATCGTTGTTACTGAAGTTTTTGTACGGTCATATTCAGGTTAGTGATACTTTTATGGAACCACACTGTATATAAAATGTTAAAGCACCAGTGATTTCTATGCATTAGTGACCTTCTAATACAATATTCTAAATGTCTAGTAACACATCCCTTCTGCAGACCAGTCACCTTCACTTTGGATATGTCAAGTACATTCTGCTGATAGTACTTATCATGTGTTTCTGTTTGAACTGAGTGTTTCCTCCAGGCTGATCAAACTGCTTCATCTCTCTCTCTTCCAGAAACTGGCCTTCATGGTGTCTTTGGGCCTCGTAACACACGACCACTTGGAAGGTGAGTTGTACTTCTAACAGCCGGCGGGACCCCGAAGCCGCCGCGTCTTCACGGTCGAACTCTGGTGTTTTTCATTTGCAGAAATTCAGAGCAAAAGACAGGAGAGGAAGAGGAGAACGACGGCCAACCCGGTGTACAGCGGAGCCGTGTTCGAGCCCGAGGTACGTCCAAGAGGCGGCGACGCAAACGCGTTTTATTCACAGTTATCTGATGAGCAACATCAAGTGCTGTCTTTCGCTTGGATTGGTCAACCCTAAAACTCTTCCTGTTGCATTTGCAGCCTTAATTTTACTTCTGTTGAGCACAAATAGGATTCAAACTGCAGATTTAAGCTTCAAAAACAGGTTGTCTGCAAACGTTTTTTTGAGGAAATTGCTGCTAATTAGGGATGCACGATAATATCGGTTAATTTTGGCAATTATGACGTCATTCCGATAATAAAAAAATGAGTCTATAATAATAAAGACTCTGAATCTTGGTTTTTGCCGTTGGTCTGTGTGTTGTGGTTTGTCCTCATGCCTGGCTCCTCAACCCCTCCCCTCCCTGACGGTACTGTCGCATGTGTGTGATGTCATAAGAATGCGCGGGCAGAGAAAAACAAGCAGCATGGCGTGACACTGACCAGTGTGGACTTTGTTTACCATGTCAGAAGAAGACATTTGACTAGGGCTGGTCCTGAATATTGGAATATCTGAATATTGGTTGGTTGTGGTGGTATTTGGATAATAATTTTGATATTGGAATAGTCATGCATGCTGTCGCTGAGTGTCGCTGAGCGTTGCTGAGTGTCACTGAGCGTCGCTGAGTGTCGCTGAGCGTCGCTGAGTGTCGCTGAGCGTGGCTGAGTGTCGCTGAGTGTTGCCGAGTGTTGCTGAGCGTCGTTGAGCGTTGCCGAGTGTTGCTGAGTGTCGCTGAGTGTTGCCGAGTGTTGCCGAGTGCTGCCGAGTGTCACCGAGTGCTGCCGAGTGTCGCCGAGTGTTGCCGAGTGTCACTGAGCGTCGCCGAGTGTCGCTGAGCGTTGCCGAGTGTTGCTGAGCGTCACTGAGTGTCGCCGAGTGCTGCCGAGCGTCGCCGAGTGCTGCCGAGCGTCGCCGAGTGCTGCCGAGCGTCGCCAAGTGCTGCCGAGCGTCGCCGAGCGTTGTCGAGTGCTACCAAGGCTGTTGAACGCCGCCGTGCTTGTAGTATGCAGACCTGTAACTCCGGTGTCACGCTCCAGTGTCACCCCCTGCTCCCTCCTGCTCCCACTCCTCCTCTGTGATTATTGGATCAGGAGCTCAGATATTGCTATTCGAACCAGCCTTACATTTCCCTCGCAGTTTATGCTCTACTCAATGGTTCTATTTATTTGTATGGGTCAGAATTATAGCAGGAAGTGGATTTGTACTCAGATTATAGTTAATTAAGTACAGAAATATCGGTTGACAATATCGGTTATCAGCTACAGGAAGTATAAAATTATCGGTATCAGTTGAAATTGACATTATCGTGCATCCCTACTGCTAACTCCACATTTCAAGGACAGAATATTTTATATGAACAGCTCATTAACCCTCACGCCCACTGAAGAACTTCTGGATTGTTCTCTGCAGACGCGCTGCAGCCATTAACAGCAGCTTAAAGTTGATTTGTGAGCTGCAATAAACCACAGAAGATAATTAGAATGAACAGCCTGCGTTCCTGACTCGCTCCGTCTCTGCAGCGGCACAAAAAATCTCAAATGGATTTAGTTTCACTGGAAGAAGAAGGAAGAAAATATTGATTAGTCGAGCTGCATGTGCCTCCAAAAACACCTTGAAAAACAGAATATTGTGCAGTTTACAATATTCAAAGCCTAAAAGTCACATTGATTGGACTAAAACAGTTAAAGCAGTGATATCAGATGAGTGTATTTTAGCCTTATATATACCTTAGTGGTCCTCAAAGCGCTTTACAATGTGTTTCTCATTCACACATTCATGCACCAATGGTGACAGAGCTGCCATGCAAGGTGCTAATCTACCATTGGGAGCAACTTGGGGTTCAGTGTCTTGCCAAAGGACACTTCGGTATGTGGGAGGGCCGGGGATCGAACCGCCAACCTTGCGATCAGTGGACAACCCACTCCTGAGCCACAGCCGCCCTTAAAAATAGTAAAAAGACAGAAAAAAAACTACGACTGAATGACTTTGATGATCTATTTAACAATAAAAGCTACCAGTACTGGAAAAAATGGAGTTCCACATGCTATAGACTGTTTCTGAGCCATGCTGCATTTATTTATTGATCCAGTAGGTTTGATTTTCCCCTCAGTCTCTCTTGTCGTCTCAGTTTTGTCTTTTTTTGTCATTTTATCTTGTTTGTGTTGTTTTATTTCTTGTTTTTGGCATTGTGCGTCTTATTTTTGTTGGTTTTTTTTGTCTTATTTATGTCATTTTGTGTCTCTTTGTGGTCATTTTCTCTCCACATACTATAGATATTTATCTATCTCCATGTTTCCATCCTCTCCAGTCTTCTCCTCTCTACTCTCCTCATCATCTCTATAAAGATGTTCCTCCATGCTGGATGTATCTCCAACTACTGTCTCCTCTGTTCACTGTTTCTGAGTCATGCTGCATTTATTTTATAGATCCAGTAGGTCTGATTTTCCTCTCCGTCCCTCTGTGGAAACACTGCCTGCAGTTCAACCTGAAAACTGACTCTTGGTTACAGCCGTGTCAGTCATGGCTTCACATTTGCGCCTCGATATGCGGAATGTTTTTTACAGAATCTGGTGCAAGCAGTATATTTTTGGAGGATTTGAAAGTGAGACAGGTGGAAGAAAAATCAGCATTTCAAGATTAAAGTCGGGACTTGAGGTCACATGTGATACGTTCAAGGGAAAGACGTGCCTTTAAGACCGACCCGTGGGTTCTGGGGCTCATCTGAACAGTCTGACATGCTGCAGGGGCCGTATTATAACTTCACTAACATGCCGTTTCTCCCTTTTGTCTTTCAGAGGAAAAAGAGTGCAGTGAGTTACCTGAACAGCCCTCTGCACCAGGGGACCAGGAAGAGAGGTCCGTATGAAACACTGGTCGATCACAGTAGACACCAGTAGAAGCAGCTCAGAGACGAGTGTTTGCTTTTGACAGCGGTAGATCCGGTAGAATGGAGACTAATCTGCTCAGCACTAATAACACGCCGTGAAACTTCCCTCCTTCTCCTGCTTTCTGTTTCCTGTCGCTTCAGTCGGCCTTAAAGCCGGATTTATGCTTGTTTGTCAGAGCCGAGCCGCCGAGGCTCACATCAGCCACCTCGGAGTGAAATATTCCAGCTCCGGCTGCTCCTGTTTCACGAAAGTCAAGACAACAGTCGGTGTGTTAAAGACGGCTCAGTGTAATCCGCTCATTCTCTGATATTATGTCCTTTACCAAAGCTTCTTATCGCCGAGGCACCAAGTGAATGAAAGGATGTAAACACGAACACTCGGGGTTTACAACGAGCCGGACGCGACTCTGTAATTCATAATAAACTGTGGTTAGAAAGCAAACACAGTTTAACCTACGGAACAGATGAAATACCCAACAGCAGAATCACATTAAACATAACTTGTTTTATAAAATAGGAAGCAACTGTAGAAGTTAACCGACGTAGGAGTTTCTTGGAAAGACAAATAAAAGCTCCACATTGATGCACTTTATTTTACAGGTTTATTTAACAAGTGTTCCTCGAGGCAAAATGAGGCTTTACATAAAACGTATCAGAAAAATAAAGAAAAAGGTCAAATAGATACATAAATAATAATCAAGAGGATCAGTATAAACAGTTAACGTTGGAGGAAGTTGATGATTGTTTAAAAATGAAACCAGGAAGAGACTAAATACACTGAACAAAAGTATAAAGGCCCCATGTGAAATATTGATGCCACATGAAGTGCACCACCCAAAGTGAGCGTATACTGTCTGGTTCTTGTACTAAATGGATGTTTCTCTTGATTAGTGTCCAAATTTGAGTCCACCACTGCCTCAGTGATGCTTTAATTCCATTCAGTCCATGGGTGTGGCATATCCAGACGCTGCTCCAACACAATGAGCAGTACTCAGACACTCCTTATACTGGGGACAATAAAAGGCCACCCCAACATGTCACATGTTGACCAAAGCAGCAACGCCTCAGATGACTCCGGTCATGAGGGAACGTGTCATTGGCATGTTGGTGTGATGCGTCTGTTGTCAGACCAAAGGTTTCATCTGCTGTACGTGTCGCTGGTCTGAGACCATCCCACAAGTGAACCAGCCGGATGTGTCCATCCTGTGCTGGGGTGGTCACACGTGGCCGACGTGGATGAGGTGGATTTGCAGTACTGCCCGTTTGTTGGAAACCAACTCTCAAACGTCCTGTCGTCTGATAGTGAACATTCAGCTGCACAGCGACCGCTCTGGTGGACATTCCTGCTTCCAACATGCCAATGACACGTTCCCTCATGACTGGAGTCATCTGAGGCGTTGCTGCTTTGGTCAACATGTGACATGTTGGGGTGGCCTTTTATTGTCCCCAGTATAAGGAGTGTCTGAGTACTGCTCATTGTGTTGGAGCAGCGTCTGGATATGCCACACCCATGGACTGAATGGAATTAATGCATCACTGAGGCAGTGGTGGACTCAGATTTGGGACACTAATCAAGAGAAACATCCATTTAGTACAAGTACCAGACAGTATACGCTCACTTTGGGTGGTGCATTTCATGTGGCATCAATATTTCACACGGGGTCTTTATATTTTTGTTCAGTTTAGACTCTGAGCAGCCAAATATAATTTTTTTCTGATTTATTTTGATTTAGTTGCTGGATGTTTTGAGACATCCAGCAACTAATACCTGAACCACAACATATCCTGATGCAGGTTTACTGTTTTTAATGCAACATGTTTATCATGATGACGAGAATTTTATTGGAATTTTAGGCGACTATGAAGTTCTTTGATTGATTTACACACTTTAAAAACCACAGAGGTGTCTTATGTCCAGTTAGGTGAGTTTTAAACTGGTCGCCTCTTTGCTCCTTTGCTTCTCACACATCGTTGGTGCTGCACATGTGGGATTTTATTTGCTGTTTCTTCTGATCGTGATTTAATAGATTGATCTACAAACCGACACCTAATCAATAAAGTCGTCATCAGTGGCAGCCCCTGCTGAAATATGCTCTGTGGTGATCTGAGCTCGATGAAGAAGCATGAATCTGGTTCAACCTTCATCTTAAAGCCTGTAGTTTTCTCTGGGAGTAGTTGAAGTGCATCCTGGGAATTGTAGGAAAAATTAATGTGTTCATTATCACGGATTGCTTTTCTGACAAGAGGGTCACACTGACTTTTACCTCGACTAACAGGAAGCTCCTTCTGTAACTTCACACCTCAAAAAAACACTAAACCGACTTTCAGAAGCTTCTGGTTCGTCGGTTTAGTTTCTGACTGACTTCAGAGGTTTAATATGAAGCATTATTAATTCCTTCACAGCCTCCCTCTGCTTTGTTTTCAGCAGAAGAAGCTCAGTGTCGTTGTCATGTGTAACTCGCAGTGTCAGATTTTAGCACATCATCTTTAACGTTACTGAATCTGAAAGAAAACGTCTCAGGTTTGGTTTTGGCCACAGACCTTTATTTATCTCACCCTGGCAGAAACGGCTGCGCCTGAACTTTTATTTTAGAGCTGATAGAAAACAGAAATTTGGATTCAGGACTTCAGTGTTTTCTACAATCCTGCTGCGGCCTCCACTTCTTAATTAGAAGATGAAGGTCGTGCATGCCGTAAATTGCACTGTAGATCAGCTGTAGTACCTGGTTGCACCACCAGGTGGAGCTTCCTACTGTGGCTACATAAGGAGGAGGTCACTCCGACTTGCGTTGTTAAGCAGAGAGCATTGTGGGAGTTTAGCTAGTAAAGTGAAACCAGGACAAAGAATTCTGTGATGCTTAGTGAGCTCCCGTGTTAGCAAGCTAAAGCGTGCTAGGCTAGGATAGCAACACCATGATCATGAGGTTGCTTGAATGTGATATTAGCTAATCAGTCCCTCCAGGATTTCTTGGGCGTTTTTCCAGATTGTTGCTCCTAAAATGTCTGAATTCGCGACAGTTTTTCTAAAAACTTGTGATGAAAGTTGCAACGTTTTAAGTGTATTTGTTACGATAAGATTGCGGGAGACGGTAAAAAAATTGCTAAAAAGTTGCATTTTTTCCTTTGTTTTGTATAATTAATTAAAAATGTTAAAAGTCTAAAAAGTTAATTTCACATCCTGGCACACGCGTGTTCACACACACACGCTCACAGCTCGTCACGTCAGTTAATGAATCTAACTGACCTTCATTGTTTCAGTGCTGGACACAGATCTGGATGCAACAGCTTCATCACGGTGGTTTGTCTGGTCTGTGGTCCGCTGGTTTCACCCATTCTCCTGATATGTTTACAGTAGAAAAGTGTTTGTCAATCGATGATTTTGGTTTGTGTTCCACCTCAATATTCCACGGGGTGAAAACAGTTTAGCTCCGCTTTGGTGAAGAACATCAGGGAATTGTTTTGCAGTAGTTTTTGTTGCATCTGTATCTTCAAACCATAAACAAGGAAGTGAATCCGATGACGTATGTGCATTACTGGGGACTGCTGTGATTGGTGGAACTCACGGGAGGTGGGGCAAAATGGCAGGAAAGTGGCTGTGATTGGACGAAATTGCAAGGTGGCGCAGAATTCATGGAGATTGGTTGAATTAGCGTTAATTGTTGCGATCGCAGCATCAAGAATTCCTGGAGGGACTGACTAATGGTGCAACAGTTGTCTTGTGACTGTCGAAAATCATTTTGTTAGCATAAGTAGCGCTCATCAAGTTTATTTTTATGTTATTAATTAAGGCTGCCAACTGTCGGTTTAGGAAATTATTCAAAATTTGCAGCCCTAATTGGAACTAATTACATCGTTGTAGTATGGATGTTGGAACGCACCCCTGGTCACAGCATCCTTGGTTTAGCTCCGCCCAAAACGATTGTGATTGGTTTAAAGAAACACAAACAAGCTGGAATGATAGGGCGGCGCAGTCAGACCGTTGGAAAAGTGAGACAAACACCAGCAAAGCATCAAGCAGCTGATCAGAGCACTTCTAAGCCACAGTGAGACGCAGCTAAAAGACTAGCATGAGGTCGTAGCGCCTGTCCAGGTGACTGAGGTGTGCTAACATCTGACACGAGTCCATCCAGCAGGGTTGTACTGGTGCTCAGCTTCAGCTTGCATGGAGCCAGTCTCCTGCACTAACACTGCTGTCTGTGCTTCTGACTCCTCCTCTTCCTCCTCTTCCTCCCTCACCGCTCCCCTGACTCATGCTAGCCAACGAAGACTCCCTTTCCAAGGTATGTCATACAGACTGTTTGTTTTTGTTTTTCCCCCCTCTCCATCTTTCTTTTTTTTCTTTGTTTTCCGTCTTTGTCGTCTGTCTCATTTCACCCAGGTCGCCCACCCAAATACAGCAGCGTCCCGGAGCTGGGCAGCCTCACCCCGACCTCCCCCTCCAGCCCCGTCCATCCCCTCCCCCTGCCCAGCCCCAGCTCTGGGGATGTAAGTAACGATGGGGGAGACGGACAGTTCAGAGGGTTGGACACCCCGTCACACACAGTCCTATTGGCCCAGTAGCTCTGTCAGTCATTTGCACCCCAACACGTCCATTTGGTTTGTTGTGTCCATGTGATAACCATCAGCCATCAGTTGGTTTTACTTTGATTCAGCCTTACAAAGTGAACAGTGTCCTGTAGCCCATTAATAACTAGAACACACTCTAACTCCCAGATGTCCAGTAACCTTTCTGTGGGCTCAGTGATTAACACACCATGTCCATTAGACATCCAAACAAGGCCAGCTGTAAATTAACAGATCATGGTGCCTCCCCCCACCTCGCCTCTCCACAGATGGTTGGTGGGGCTCCGCTGGGCAGGGAAACTGATTGGTCCAATTCTTCCTCACAGGGAGACATCCATGAGGATTTCTGCACTGTGTGCAGACGCAGTGGCCAGTTGCTCATGTGCGACACGTGTTCTCGTGTTTATCACCTGGACTGCCTGGATCCACCCCTGAAAACCATTCCTAAAGGCATGTGGATCTGTCCAAAATGTCAAGATCAGGTAACCGCAGCAGCCGAGACTGATCCTGAGTCAGGGGGAAGGGGGTACCGCAGTCCAGAGAGGAGCCTCTCAGGGCCTGTAGCTGTACTGTAGGACTGTTCAGACCTTTGTAAGCATACACATGATGCAGTATTGTTTTTTTGTGCTTCTGTCTCATTCACTGTCAGTAAAGATTGGCATCTCACATCCATCCACTCCATTGCTTGTCCCTTTTCAGCCCCACCACAGGGTGGCGGCTCAATTTGTCTCCCTCAAGTCTTTTTTTTCCCCCGAGTCTCGGCCTCTGTGAAAACTCCGAGCTTCTCTCTGCAGATCCTGAAAAAAGAAGAAGCCATTCCCTGGCCTGGCACCCTGGCTATCGTTCATTCCTACATCGCTTACAAAGAAGGTGGCGGCTCATTGTTTTCTTTTAAATCGCACGTCTGCCGGGACGCACGAGGACGCACTGACTCTTTGATGTTCTGTCTTTCAGCTAAAGAAGAGGAGAAACAGAAGCTGATGAAGTGGAGTTCTGAACTGAAACTGGAGCGAGAGCAGCTGGAACAGAGAGTCAAGCAGCTCAGCAACTCCATAACGGTGAGAAACCCTCTGAAGCAGCTCGACAACACGACTAATATAAGAAAAATAAACACATTACATCAGCAGCAGCATCACAAGTAGGGCCAGGCTAACCCTAAATATTGTTCTGTAAATTAATTTATCAACTATTTTACTGATTAAAAAATTAATTTTCCTCCAAAAAAACACCAAATAACCATTTCCTTTAAATTAATTTGACTTTGACAAACTGTATGTCTTTGTATAATACATCACAGTACAAAATGTAAACAAAGGTTTACATAGTGAAGCACAAAAACTGATAAATATAACTAAAAAACAGCTGATTATTTAAGTCAGTTCTGTGGCTCCAAATGAAATCCAAGTTTCAGCCCCTTAGAGTGAAAAAGTTCAGTCTCTGTTGACGTTTTAAAGCATCTTATTCGCTCCTCATTGTGTAGCAGTTCTTTTACTTAAGCAGTCGTTTTGAGTTCTATTATATCACCGATTCACTGCACAACAAACATTTTTACCTTCTCTGTCTGGCGAGGCTGGCAGGCTTAATTGTAGTAATAAGATCATGATTTCAGCAGCTCGGTTAATATTTAGTCGTATAATGTGACAGACTGTTGTGACTCGATGAGCCTCGAATGACTTCAGCCCACTAAATGTGATTTCAGCTCTCTTCTCTTTGGGCTTTAGTCGATTTAATCACTTAAACATACCGAAAGCCAAGGTTGCAACAAAAGCAAATTCACTTTTGGATTCAATAAAATATAGAAACCCAGATGTTACCACCTCAGAAGAACCTAGTGTGTCATCACCATGTCGAGGTGAAGCACTGGTCGGAATAGGTTTTGATCCAGAATTCACGTGATGTCAGTTCTGACCGTATTTTTCTTCTTCCTTTAGAAATGCATGGAGACCAAAAACACCATCCTGGCTCGGCAGAAGGAGATGCAGCTTTCCCTGGACAAAGTCAAACACCTGATTCGCCTCATCCAAGCCTTCAACTTCAACCAAGCCCTGGCAGAGACGGAGGGTAAAGACGTCAGAGTGCAGGACAGTGCTGAGGCTGCAGTTGCCTCTGAAGCTGCACCAGAAACCAACTCTGTGGAGAAGGTGAAGCCGAGCAGCTCCTCAGCCAGCGGTGGCGCCGAAGGAGGCGAAAAACAGGAGGAGAAAGGAGCCACAGGGAGCAACCAGACGCCCGACGCCGACGGCCAGCCCGACAGCACAGCCCTAACAGCGGATAACAGCCCCGGTGCAGGGGCGGGGGGTAAGGCTGGGCCTGGGCCCGGGGCAGGGGGAGGGGGTAACACAGGGACCGCTGCCCAGGCTGAGGTCGTGGCCAAGCCTGAGACTGAGGCAGCTCCGGTGGCTGACGTTCCTGCCTCCTCAGCGGTCGCTACTGTCGCCACCACCAACGGCACGACCGAGCCGACCTGCCCCGACCACAGCCCCGCAGCAGGCTGCACCGCCAACGCCACCACCAACTCTGAGAACAAGATGGCTGCCGTCAACCCTCCAGAGACAGCGGTGGAGAAGAAACAGGAGGAGGTCACTGACAGTGACGGCAGCAACACCAACAACAGCAAAACCTCAGAACCCTCCCAGCATTCTTTGCCAGCTCTGGTCAGCAGTTTGGACAATAAAAAGTAATGCTACGTCTCTGGAGTCGCGGGAATTCAAACATATATATTAAAAAAAAAAGACTTTGCTTGCACCGTACGGTGCCCTGAAGTTGCCAATCTGTATAAATGTTGTTTGTTTGCATTGTATTGTCAGACTGTGTCAATGGTAGATATACAGCCCAAGTCACATGACTCTGGGAAGACGTAGGCTGTTCCACCCACAACGCTGGGCTACAGGAAGGCGTACGCACCAGTGTCATCATGCCAATTAGTGATAGACGTCATGGTGGGAATGCTCAAAGGGAGATTTAATTCATCATCACACCAGTGTGTGCCTGTTATAGTGGCCCCTGTGTTCTCTGGTGGGGTGGGGAGACGGTTCACATGGGTACAAGGATAACCGAGAACATGGAACCAAACATCTGTCAGGGGTTACTGGTCTAAGAAGCAGTGTTGTGATAGTATGAAAAGAGAACCTGTTCATCCCCTCGTCCCAATGAGCTTAATGTGAACAACCTCCTGCAGTCCGATGATCTCCTCTACATTTGAACTGTCCTGAACCTTAACCATCAGTCCCAACCTGTCCCAGTTGACTCCTCCCAATCCAAAACCAACCAACCCCCGACTAAACCGTCCTTCCCTCTTGACTTGAACCAGTGACCTGAACTCGGCTTCTAGAGACTCACAACAATCCAACATGACCTGAAGGGTTCAGTATGCTTCAAAGTGTTGTCTGAGTGGGGGGTACCCGAAGGCAGCACCAAAACTTGCAACTATTGCATTGAAACTTAGTGATGTGGGTGATATTATCAGTCTCCCATGAATAGTCATATCAAAAGTGTAACTCGTTAGGCGCTGTTTAATGACCTTTTATCAACCAATAGCAGTAACTCTAACATAGTAACACATGTTCCCCAGTGCAAGAATTGTCCACAACCAATGAGCACATCCAGAATACTTAAATTCTGCCATTTGCATGATTGTTTGATGTTTAGGTGGTGTTGGAATAAGGGCTTACAGACACCCCAACAAGCACTTAAACTGACATCCTTACCTTACCGATCTTCAGCCAGTCAGGTACCCGAAGCAGTACCTTCCCATCCATCCATTAGCTTTACCTGCTCCATCCCGTAGAGGGTTGTGGGGGGTAACTAAAATAGAATGTGCAATTCTAGGAGAGATTGCAGCCTGATTGCTGGAGGCTGTTGCGGATTGTATGCAGTCGCTGCCGCTTGTACATTTGAGCACATGCACAAAAGACTCCAGTGTCAAACCTGCAAATACCTTCCCCTCGTCCCTAACATTTGAAATGGTCTTACTCTGCCAACGATTCAACCTAACCACCCTCCTTTACCTCACCTTCCCTTTGAAAACAAAGTGCTCGCCAAACAGGAATCCTGCCTGTCGATCGCTGCATAAAGAATTACCAAAAGTGTTATCAAAGCAAACTTGCGCATTTAAACTGAGGTTTGCAAACAAGGCAAGAACTTCTCCTGTACCCGAGAAGACTTGAAGATGCTTCAGGTCAACTTTGTGTAAAACTTTGACTAAAACGTCACGGCTTCGTAAAGGTCATTTGAAGCACACCGATGCCTTTAAACGCCCACATTACCATTAACTTAAACCACTGACTCAACAACGCAAACGTGACTTCAACCTGAATTTAGCGCTAATGCAGCTAACTGAAGAATCGTACCCACAGGAAGTGTTGGACGTGTTATTGAAGCATACTGATACCTTCAAACTGAGGTACCTAACCTCCCCATTTACCAATGACGTAAGCCCGAGCTTACCTTCCAAGACCTGCGAACAATCCTTGACTATTTCCTTGAACGCAAAAGGCTACAATGTGCTTCAACTCAACTGCTTTGCAAAGTCTCATCTGAAGTGTCGTTTACATCTTCGTAAAGGTCACTTGAAGCACGCTGATGCCTTTTATAAGACCGAACTTAACGACAAAATACCATGACTTTCCCTTCCTGACTAAAATCTGAATTTAGTTAGCTCTAACCCAGCTAACTGAAGAATCCCCCGTCTCCTAGCCACCCAACAAGCAAACGTTACCCGCAGAAAGTGTTCGACACGTGTTATTGAAGCATACTGATACCTTTAAACTGAGGTATCCAACTTCCCCATCAACCGAGGCCTGAGAACAATTCGTGATCATTTCCTTGAACCCAGAAGGCTTCAGTGTACTTCAGGTCAACTGCTTTGTGCAGAGTCTTGTCTGAAGTCTCATTTACAACTTTGTAAAGGTCATTTGAAGCACACTGATGCCTTTAAACCTTTAAACGCCCACATTACCATTGACTCAACAGAGCAAACATGACTTCAACCTGAATTTAGCGCTAATGCAGCTAACTGAAGAATCGTACCCACAGGAAGTGTTGGACGTGTTATTGAAGCATACTGATACCTTCAAACTGAGGTACCTAACTTCCCCATTAACCAATGACGTAAGCCTGAGCTTACCTTCCAAGACCTGCGAACAATTCATTCCTTGAACCCAGAAGGCTTCAGTGTGCTTCAGCTGCTTTGCAAAGCCTTGTCTGAAGTGTCGTTTACGACTTCGTGAAGGTCATTTGAAGCACGCTGATGCCTTTAAACAGACGTACCAAACTTGACGACAGGACGCCATGACTTTCCCTTTAGCCCTAACCCAGCTGACTGAAGAATCCTTGGTCTCCCTGCCACCCAGTCACCAAACCACCAACCAACAGTCCCAGTTACACTGCCCTCTCCCCATCTCTCCCCCACGTGCATCCCTGAGCTCAGGCAGAAACGCCGCTGAGCGTCGCGTTCAGCAGGTACGGAGGACGAGGTCGAACAGGCGCCGTAGCCTAACAGATGTTTTCAGTGGTGTCGGTCAAGTGTAGTGATTGAGTTTTCATTCGTGAGTCAAGTGTGTCAACTGTGAGCACTAAATGTGAAATTGCAATATTGCAATGTCAACACACACAAACTATATCTGGGCTGTGTTTCTTTTTTATAGGAAAAGATATTCAGGTCTTCCTAGTCTTCAGAATAAGTGCTTTCTGTTCCTGAACCTGCTGGACTGGCATTATCAACACAAAAAGGAGTCCTCTTTTTGAAGTGGTGATCTTCGCATTCTGTGCATTTCTGTTGAATCCTGAACTGCCAAAACGATGTTGTATCCAAATTCAGCAGGGACAAGTCCACTTACTGTTTTGAAAGATCAAATCATTTGGCGTTGTAAGATATAGATGCTACCATTTCAGAAATTGGAAGTCCCCAGATTGAGACAGGAGAGCTTATTAAACAATAACATTAAAGGAACTTTTTGTCCTTGAAACGGAGGATTTGTCGTACGAACCTGCTCCTGCAGACGGATCTCAAAGGACGATACCACAAATCCTGAGATTAAAGCACAAGCTTGCTGCATTACAAAGAAGTGCTGAAGAGCTTTTTGTACGTTAATATGGAATTAAACAGAGTATGCATCTCTTTGTTGTGATGTGACTTATCCCCACATTGCCAATATTTTTCTAGGAGGAAATACAAACCTCTGTCTGACATTAAGGCTCAAGTCTAGTTCATGTTTTCAGGAGGAGTGCCCGGGCTTCGTCTCAGAAACCCCTTCATCCCCTCACAGTTAGACATCTCTTTTCTTTCTGGAGCATGTCTGGGCTGAAATGTGACGCTGTTATCCGTCGGCTTGGTGGCTGTCAGTTCGGGTCTGTCTTTGTCTGGTGAACTGATCATGACTTCTGGCTTCTTGTTGGGTACGGGGCGGTTACAAACTCTGGTCTGTTCATTAACGGTGCCTCTGGTTGTGCTGGACTTTGTTTTGTTTCTTTCTTTATTTGTTTTGCTATATTGGAGGGTTGTTGCTTAAATTTTAGCCGTCCAACAGTGTATTTCACCCCTGAGTAACCCCTGATGTTCAAACCTGTTTTTAAACTGTGTTGTTTTATTGATGTGGGTTTTACAGCCATGCTAGCCGCACCTGTTCACCGTCTTATGCATGTGGGAAATGCATTTTTGTTAAGGACGTTCATGTTCTCCTGAGGATGAACCAAACTGATGTTGGTGATCCTCTTTCCAACATTTTAATGTGTCCAACCCTTTGGTTTACGACCAAACACCTGCAGAAGAAAGACATTCCCATCAGCCTGAGCTGGACCACTAATTAGCTAATGCTAGCATGCTAACATGCTAAGCAAACATGGTGGATATTACTCTTGCTGCAGACTCCAAGTCAAAATAACGGACTTGCACAGGCTTCTTGGATAAGCTACACTTGGTACTAGCAAATATGATGGCAGCATAATAGCAGAACTGCCAAATGATGAAATTGTCACTGCACGTGTTAGCATGCTACCGTTTTCCTCAAAGCACGACTGTGTCTAAGGTCAGTATTATAGTTTCTGTGAGGTTGTGAGGGTCCATGAGATGCAAGTTTTAGCAGCTCTTGAAGTCCACGAGAATCCGCAGAGACTGCTTTATGAACGTTTGCATGCTGCACAGAATTTCTGTTTATGTGAGGACAACGCAACAAGGTCAATAGTGTGTATGTGCAGAATTTGTAAATGCAACCAGTGTGCATCCAGGGTGTCTGCAGCGGTCCAGATTTGCTTTCACAAAGGAGTTTAGTTGAGGCTTGAAGCTGCGTTTGATTCATGTCGGAGGTCATAAATTTCCAAGTTGAACATTCCAAATTCCGAGCTCGAAGCATTCCCGACTCCCAACGTCAAACTATCAGCCAGCTCGTCTTCAGGTATCTGCTACAGCAGCAGAGCTCAACTGGAAACAGCAACTAAACTAACCGCAGTAATCGACGGGTGCAGTTGTATCCGATTATTACAGACACAGCCGACCATTAACGTTATGAAAGGTTTTATCCTGTGTCATTTACTGGAATAACCTCCGTAAAGTTTTAACCTTGAGAGTCGCTCTGATAATTCTCACAGACTGTATTTGAATTATAAGCCGTTATCCTGTTTTGAAACACTTAAAATTTTGCCATTGATGTCTCAGTCTTTTGAAACCAAACGCAACAAGTGAGACGTGGATCTGGTTGAGAACTGAAGGACGTGTCTGTACAACAGCAACTTCTCAATCACAACTTAGCCCCGCCCTAAAGCATGTCCTGTTTTATTGTTTGTTTTCCTCTAAATAGAACCATGATTCAAAAATTTAACACCGTTCTACATTGAAGAATGCTTGAAACTAGATTTTGAGACCATAAACTCGCTAGGAAAACATTTGCGGAGGTGGCAGATCAGAAGCAGGGTCGTTTTCTCATACAATCAGACTTCCTTTTGCCGCCAGAGGAGTCGCCACCTGCTGGCTGTTAGGAAGAATGCAGCTTCCTGGAGGCTACGTCGGTCTTTTCCATACAGTCTGTGGTTTTGCTCAGACATTTCAAAGTTAGCTTTACGAATTCTGACCTAGAAACGTTTCCGACCCCCAACATAAACGATTACTAAACTCGACTTTGAATATCTGCAGTACCAGTTCCAGATGTTTTGTCCTGTGTCGTCATACAGGATGCATTAAACTAGCCAGACTTCCTTCAACCTTTGGGGTCACTCTTCAAGCACGAGGTTGCAGGAGCTGCTAGCATGGCTTTAGAGGCTAGTCGGCGCTCTCTTAGCATCAGGGTGGCTTGCTGTTGAATTTCAGCTGAGAACCGTGGGTGAACACGTTGTTGGGCGGCTACGAACTTCTTTTTTTTTTTTTATTTCTTTCATATCACACGAACTCTGAATCAGCATATCTGACACCTGGTTCTCTGACATCAGCTGTACAAACTGCCTTCATTCAGGAGATCCCAGAGCGCGTTTGGCCACAGTGCAATTGATGCGACTGAGAGTTTAGCCGGAAGGAAAAACGAGAGCCAGAGATGCAAGTCTAACAGAAAATGGCAACTAACGTGTCCTGAGTTCCTTATGAGTATCATTATTGTGTGTTTTGTTCTTTGTCGGCTTTCTCGGGTGGATGTTCTTCTTCTTCTTCTTCTTCTTCTTTCAACATGTCAGACTGTGTTCACTCGTGGATAGAGCAGAGTAGTCATCCAGTCTCTTCACTCAACGACTTTCAAAGAGCCCAAACTTGTTCCAGACAAACTGGACCTTTCCCTTCTGTACAGTAGGTACCTCGAGTGCCTTTCTTCAAACAGCAGATAATATTTGTCTCTTGACTTGCACTGTGACTTGTAGAACCTTACTAACCCTCCGGATAATCCTCCCACCCGGCCCAAACCCGACCCATCCCACCCACCACCCCCCGCCAGTCCCACCCAGGAGCTCCCCTCCAGACTCCGGAGCACAAACCCGGTCCCTTCACCTCAGGCTGCCAGTAGTCAATGCAAGTTGAAACTACATTTCATATTATGCCGTTTTAAAAAAAAAAAAATCGACCAGATAGTGTTTTGTTGTTGTTTAAAATAGGAGTTGCCTTAAATGTGTTTTAATTTCCTTTCTACATTCGGGGGGTTAAAAAAAAAAGAAGATAAAAAAGACGCTGGCGGAGGTCGGAGGCAGTTTGGTGAGAAGCTGTTGATGATGATGATGATGATGATGAGATCTCGTTCGGAGCTGTTTTTGTGATGCACTTTTGGTTTGACCAGTATTATTATTATTACTATCGGGATCCGTCATGCATTTTCCAGCCGGACTCGGGAGCTCGTTTGTTTTACTTTGAAAGGCCCGCCATCCCCCTCTGTGCTGTGGTTCTTCTTCTTGTGTTCTCGGAGGAGGGGTGAGTTTGCTAAATCAGGTCATGTGAGCCGGAGCCTGTGTGGAATGAACAAACCTAAAACCCAATTAGCAACATCTGTCCACTCGGCGTGGTGGAGCGCATGCCTTCTTATGCAAATTTTTATACGAGATTTGTCAAACCTTTTTTAATATGCATTTTTGCTTTTGTTGATGTTTTTTTAAGTTTTTTTATGTGAAACTCAAGTCACCTTTCTTTCTTACTTTCCTTTCTTTCTATCTTTCTTTGAACATTCTGGCGTCCGGATGCCAAACGTGTGCGGTTTCGGTGTCGCGGTTGCAATTCGGGAGGAGGCGTTTCTTCCTGGCGTCGCGTTTTACGGACGGAGCTGTGAAGGTTTCAGCCATGGGTGCATGAAGGAGAGCTTGACCCAAAAAAGATCCATAAAAAATAGGTCTTCTGGCTTCTTCTTGCTCGGTAGTGTTCCCACCTGGAATTTGGCTCGACAGTTGGCGGAACCACTGCAGGAACTTGCAAGTCGGGTTTGGGGTAGTCCGGACTTTTACGCAAGTTCCGACTGCAAGACCCTGTAGAACCAGCTTTAGGGCGGTCTTCTTGGGTCGGCACTTCCTGGAAAACTGCTGTGTGGGTTTTAAGCGGATTGGTTGAACTTGAAGAGGACATTGAGCGCCATTTTCTGTCCTCTTTGAGTAGCGTTAGTCCCTCAAACATCAACATCAGCACTGCAGGAACTTGCAAGTCGGGTTTGGGGTAGTCCGGACTTTTACGCAAGTTCCGACTGCGAGACCCTGTAGAACCAGCTTTAGGGTGGTTTTCTTGGGTTGGTACTTCCTGGAAAACCGCTGTGAGGGGTTTGAAGCGGATTGGTTGAACTTGAAGAGGACATTGAGCACCATTTTCTGTCCTCTTTGAGTAGCTTTAGTCCCTCAAACATCAACATCAGCAACGTAAGGATCATGACATTGGCTAACTCCTCTGTTTCCTGTGTGTTCTTGAACCAGAGTTAGGTCTGGGAGGTACTATCTATTGTTGTAGTTTAGGTTGTGGTCCAAGTCGTTGGGTCCTCCGCCAACGTAGAAGCAGAAAGGCTAAAAAGCCCTATCACGGGGTTGCTTCTTTTAACATTTGTGCCACCTCTGGTCTGCTTTGAGTTCCTGCAGTGGAAAGCCGCCTTTGTGATGCCGAAAACCCCCCAACACACTCACCTTTCAAAGTTCTGGTGGAGTTGAAGACCTGAAATTGTTCATAGCCATTCCAAATTTTGATTTGTCGTTGATTTTTATTGGACCAGTTGGAGTTCTTTGAGCAGCAGAAGACAGTTAGACATGGTGTTAGAGATGCTAATGGTCTGAGCGTGGTCTTGGTGGTGGTTCTTCTTGGCTTCTACCATTCTTGCTGGCCCAGGCGTCCCTTTTGGCTTCCTGTCCCGCCCTTTGAGATTCGGCTTTTATCCATCTCTCTCTAAATGATCGGCTCTAACAGCAGCTTACTGAGCTCTAGACGTTGCACATCATTCCCATACATATAGGCAGTCCAGTAGGCCACTTTATGATCCATTGAGATCATTGACAAACTGGTGACCCCATTGTGGTCGTGCGAGTAAGTGCATGAAAATCAGTCTTTTTATGATTCATCTTCAGCCTGCGAAACCTACAAAGTGGAGTTTTACGACATGACGGGTGTATTTTAACCCAACGTCGTGACATTTTCTCAACCTAACCGAATCTAAATGGAACCAAACGCTGCAAAAGTCAACGTGAGGCAAAGATGGGACTCCAAGTTAAGACTTTTTGGTTCCACCTTTTAGTCTCCAAATGCTGAGTTTTGTTGCTCCTTGTAAGCGCTAGATTGCGACTACACCCCCAATTAATGAAGTGACAGCGGCCTACTAACCCAACTACTTGCACATGTTTGGGAATGATGTGCGCTGATGACACCGTTGGGTTGTGGTACAAGTTAGCGGCGCCATTTTGAATGGTTCAGAAGCAACATTTTGTCTCAGTTTATGGCATCAGTGATTTTGGATGTGGTGTTTTTAATGGGAAAACACTGGGATAGTTCAGATTTATCATTGGCATCTCTAACACGGTACGTCTTACCATGATGTTCCACTTGCTGGGCTTAACTGTGTGTATTAGATGTATAAAAGAGAAAGAGTTGAAACCACCTGTTTAATGACGGAGGTCTCTCTGGTTGCATCCATGGCTCCAGCTCCGTAGTTTAGGTCTTAATCTGAACTTGGCTAATGCACCATGCTGAATGTTGGGACCCGGCAGAGCTGCGTTGGAGGGTCGGGGGGCTCGATCAAGTCTTAAAAAAAAACTGTTCCTCGCTTTCTGTTCCGAGCTCCAGAAGTGAATTTATCCAAAGAGCACTGTTTGTTTGGAAGCCTTGTCGCTGCATATCATCTTAGCTTCTCCCGCGTCAGCATCGAGTGCATTCACCAAGCTGGAGGACGTCCCGTTTGAAAAGATAAAACTAAACTCTGGTTCCCGTGAAGCAGCAGTTCGCTCCGACTCGAGTCTCTCTTTCATTTCTCTCCGTTTTGAAACGATCAAGTCATGATTGTGGCCTTCTAGTATTCTGTCGGTACATGACGTCATTCAATGTTCCCGCTCAGCCTCCATCCTTCCTTCCTTCCTCCACCCATCCATCCATCTATCCATCCTGTCCGGACCCAACTGTACACCTGCAGCTTCTTACCTCATCCACAGCTGATTCCATTTGGGGGGTGTGTTGAGTGCAAAAAAGAAAAAAAAGAAAAAAAAACACTTAAAAAAATCAAATAAAAGAAGTCTTTTTTAATCTTCCATTTGGTGAGATGCATTGTAGCGATATGAATAAAGAAAAAGTTCACCTGGTGTGCTGAATAATGTGTAAATTGGTAATTACACAATCTGAATATTTGTATAATTGTTTGTATTTTTTCATAATGATTTTGGAAAGGAATGTGTTTATTTTTTTGACTTCTGTTCCAGATGTGTCTTCTGTTGGCCTGACATTGTGACTGGTCTGGTGGGATTCTTACCTCTGTATTGAGCCTCTTCTGTGATGAATTCTTTGTATGCAGTGTTTAGGAAATACTGTAGGGAACATGGGGAGGAGTTGATATTAGGAGCATTTGATCAATTTGTATTTATTTATTTTATCATTTTGTTAATAAATTGTGAAAAGCAGAGAGTCTCGTGGCTTTGTTTTTATTCACGGCCTCAGTTTTTTATTAACGGTCCATAAGCTGCCATTTTAATTCACCTTATTGTTTAGTAAACATTTATCTAAGATGCATAAAATACTGACAAAATTAATCTTTTAACATGCAATACTTAATAAATGTGCACATCGGCAATAAAATAAATGTCTATAGTCAAAGTTCAAAAATAAAATAGGAAAAAATAAAACAAGCTGCTTTATTATGAATTAAATATTAAATTAATTACAATTACAAGAATAACAGTTAATTTGTGCTGAAAATTAAAATATAAATTGAAAAAATAAATGAAACAATTACATCTGTGATGAAAATTAAATTATAAAATGGAATAAATAAAATAGTGCCAGTTACAGTTGTGATGGAAATTAAAATAAGGATGGAATAAATAAAATAAAATTTGTATTGTACATTTGTATTTAATTAAGAAAAATATATGAAATGGAAAAAATAAAACAAAAAAAAAAATTTAAAAAATTAAAAAATATTTTGAAAATTACATTTGTGTGGAAAATTAAAATTATCATATTAAATGGAAAAAGAAAATTAATAAAACAAATACATTGGTGATGAATCATGAAGCATAAAAGAGAAAAAAACACTACATTTGTGGTGAAAAATAAAATATGACATAGAAAAAATAAATAAAACAGTTACATCTGTGATGAAAATTAAATGACAAAATGGAGGAAATAAAATAGCCACATTAATATTTAATTTCTATTTTATATTTTAATATGAAATATTAAAACAAATAAAACCAAACAACTTACATTTGTGATTAAAATTAAATTATAAATGTTTTAAAAATATAAAAAATTACATTTGTGTCGAAAATTTAAATAAAATCAAACAAGAATTTAAATGAAAATGAACTAATTCAATGGCAAAAGAAAAATAATTAGACAAGTACATTAGTGATGAATATTAAAGCATAAAATAGAAATAAAATAAACAAAATATGTTACATTTGTGATGAAAACTGAAATATCAAATGGAAAAAATAAATAAAACAAGCTCCATTTTAAATAAAAAATGTAAACATGAAAAACAAATGTTAAATGAAACCGTTTCTAAACTATCTGGAATATACAGTAAGTATTTGCCACCTTTAAAGCATTTAGAATGTACTATATAGTGCAATAATACATGAGTAACAGACATGACTCTCTTACTGTCCCTTTAAATACTCTACTGCGGTGAGAGCTGGTATGGAGCAGAGTGGCGCAGCGGAAGCGTGCTGGGCCCATAACCCAGAGGTCGATGGATCGAAACCATCCTCTGCTAGAAACGTTTTCGTCATCCTTTTAACACCATTTTAACGATTTATTACACAGAAAGGCATCACTTTAATATAAGAGGTGAAGATTAAAGATTTAAACGTAACTATGAGCTAAATGTTTACAACGTTATTGTACAATTGGGCCAAAATCCATCCTTTTATTCATCTTTACAAGATATTCAACGTGTTTGTCCTGCTAGAAATATCCCAAAGCAACGACACCACATGAAGTATTATTATATCTATATCTACATCAATCGGGTAAGTTTGTATGATAGATATATAACATTTTAATTAGTAACTTTAGTAACATAACTTTGTTCTTATTTCTGTGATCGAAATAACTTTGGCTCACCATCTATTTTTTTAAATGTGGCATATAAATAACGATGACTTGACTGTCAAGTTTAATTTTTTTTGATTGTTTTACTTGTATTTATTTACATATGGATATATTGGCGTTTTCAGTTTGGGGTCTGTTGTCTTACCGGTAACCGAATTGCTGTCACGTTTCTGTGTTTCCTGCTTTTGCTTTGTTTGTCAACACACTTCGTAAACACGTGCTTTTAAAACTGACGTATAAATAAAGTTATTATTGTTATTAATATTTTTTATTTATTGTTTTTCTTCTGCTGAATCTGGTAACACGGCCAAAATCGCCACAAATAAAGACTGAACAAAGTAAATAAAATTGTAAAAAAGAAACATACAGCGTAATCGGAACGTCGTTGCGTCACGCCGCGTCACGCCGCAGAGCATTCTGGGAGGTCAGCCATCACTGTTGGCGGTAGTTTGTTTTGGTTCGGTCCGTCGTTCCTCTGTAACTCCACAGCGGCTCAATGGGGGGAAGAAACTGCTGCGTTAAAAACTGCCGCCGCCGGTCCCACGACCACCACGGCCGGAAAATCCCCAACGGACTGACCTTCCACTGTTTCCCCGCCTGGAGGACCAACGAAGGCGGCCAGATATCGGAGCTGACGAGGCGGCGGAGGGCGGCTTGGGTGGCCGCCGTCGACCGGAGCAGCATCACTTTCGACCGCATCCCGTCCTCCATGAGAGTCTGCTCCCGGCACTTTCACTCCGGTGAGTTTAAACCAAACAACCTGTTGTTTTAAGTTAGTTAAAGCTCAATTTCACTGTTATCCACTACTTTTACCTGTTTCCTGAGAGTGTTTGTGTCGAATTCTTTGGATGTGGTGCTATGGAAGAAAACTATGAAGACACATCTTTTAAACACTGCTGACAACTCAGACATTTTCTTTTCTGTATGCTAATTTCTCCACTATATTCTATGTATTTAATTTAATTTAATTTTGTGTGTTCTACCTACTTGATTTATGTGGTTTACCTACTATATAAGTATTAATATTATTATTATTGTGAAAGAATACTAGGGAGAACATGGGAAGGAATTCATATTTGGAGCTTTTGATTAATTAGTTTACATTTATTTATGCAAATGTGAAACACAGAGCTTCTTGTGACTTCTATTATTATTCGTTATTAACAGGCTGAGTTTTATTTTCATTATATGTGGGCTTATTGAACACGTTTTAAATCACTGAAAAACATGTTTAGAGCGCTGAAAGTTTGGTTTTCTGTTTTTAAACGTCGACACAAATACTGATAAAAAAGCTCAAACATTTTTTAAAGTACAAGAATTTCCAAAAGCCCCCACCTGCAATATAAAACAAGTTATTAGTGTGGTTAAAATTAAAATCTGAAATGATATAATATACACACAAGACGGATCCACTGGGAGAATTCACAAACTTTTGATGGCCGCTTAGCACTTGATGCATACTAGCTTCAGAAGACAAATAAAGCCGTTGTAAGTTCAAATAATGACTTAATGTGATCAATCAGTCATCAAAATAGTACTGGTGAAAGATTAGTCAATCAGCTGACAGTTTCACCTCAACATACGCTGAATATTTGGGTGTTTTGGGCAGCTGGTGGGTCAAAAAGAGACATTCAGTGACTTTATGTTGACATTTTTCCTGTACATTAACCAATTATTAAATTAGTTGCTGCTCTAAATCTGTATCACACAGGCTGCGGTTTCCCCTCATGTGTTTGAGACCAACTCCTTCTGCTTTTACAGGTAAACCAGCGTATGAGATGCTGGAGTCAGATCCAGACTGGGCTCCGTCTCTAAACCTCGGCCACAGCGATGGAAGCTTGAGACGGGCCGAGCGTCTGCCGCTGTCAGCGCAGGTGAAGAAGAAGCAGAAACAAAAAGGGACGCCGAAGAAGAGACGAGTGGAGGCGTCTGAAGCTCCTCAGATAAAATCAGAGGCCGCCGTAGGTCAGTATGTCAACAATAACAAACACTCAAAGGCCTTACAGAAGAGAGTTAGGACTGACGCTACAAATTTACCAAACAAATTCAGATATGAGGGTTAAAGACGGGGGATGTCCTGATTTGATCTTGACATTCAGGGGCCAGTCAAGGCATTTCCTTAACTGACAGGTGTCGCCTTGGACTTAAGCCTGCTAGGGATGCGACTTTTGAACAGTCTGCTAAACCAGTAATCGGCAGCCTTATCAATCAGTAATTTAATATTCAATAACACGAATTAAGCCGACATTTGTCCTGTGCTGATGTTGCTGACAAACACCTGATGCTAGCTGATAAGGCAGCTCTGTTACATACGCCACTGGGAAAGAGGAAGGATGTTCTAGCTCTAGTCTAAACTCGTTAATTCTGATTGGAGGTCATTAAGCATCTCAGAAGTCTTTGTCATGGTGCCCATCACCACATAAACTCCAACATGAACATGCTAACGTGAACTGCCCATAGTCCGAGTGGCTACGTCTTCCGGTCGTGACATTGTTAAACAGTGAGAGGCTCCACCTGGTGGAACAACCAGGTACTACAGCTAATCAACGATAGATATTTTGAAATGCATGTGGAGGATACAGGTTGTCACCAGCTTTTAGAGTTTGTAGAGCTACAGTAAACTTTTCCCTCCAACACAACGAATCAGACAGGGTCCTAGAGCTTTACAACAAGGTTCCTGACCACCTATGTAACATTAAGGAGCAGCTTGAGTGCAAAAATACATGTTTTTTTTCTTAATTTATTGCAGATCTATTCAAGTTTCAACGAAGAAGTAACTTTAATGCATTTGAACGCGATTGGATTGTGACTCTGTCGGCAGGCACTAACAATTGCGCAACTCAGATTGGACCAGGAGCAAAAAACTAATCATGACATCCCTCGTTAAGACCCTATAAATATAAGCTATGTGCTGTATTATGCTATAATAATGTGCTGTCATCTATTGACGTACATTCAGTCGCGGAGCTGCCCATTAATTCCTCTTAAAGTTAAAGAACTGGCAGCCAGAAGGTCTTTAAAACATATCTCCATTGTTTTGAAATAGGCGTTAAGGTCATTTAAAAAAATTTCCGACAATCTGGGTGAAAAATATTCTGTCCACTTGTGATTAAAAACAATTTTAAACGTTTTCTAAAATTAAGCCTTCAAACCAAACCAGAGATGCCAACTGTGGCTGCGTCTGCATGGAAACTCAACAGATTCCTACGTTTGAAACCAGTAAAAAAATGTTATTTCGCCCAAACGTAGAGAGAGTTTGGGAACAGGTGTTTTCCGTTTTCCAGACTGGGTTTCATCTCTACACCTGGATCTACATGAAGGAAAGTCCAGACGAGCCGGACGTCCCTCGCTGTCGGGGAAGTCAATGAAGAAGCAGATAAAAAGAAAAAGGACGGAGACGAGACCGGCGGAGACGTCCAGACCTCCTCGGACACAATCAGAGGCAGCAGAAGGTCAGAAGATCAACAAGTTTGTGTTGAACTCGTGAATTTTAACCAGAGTCCATTAAGTGTCACAGCAGTCTTTGTCATGGTGCCCGTTGCTAGCTAAAATCCCACAATGCTCTCTGCTTGCCAAGATGGAACTGGCCATAGCCAACTCTCAAATCAACTTCATGTCAGCCAGGAGATCGTTTAAAACTCTTTGTAATGTTCTGAAATGTCTATTAAGTATAAAGCCATGTTAATAAAAGACTCCTCGGACAATATTCGTGAAAAATATTCTGTCCACTGAATGGTTTTTGACGATTTAAGTGTTTTCCAGGCTGGGTTCCATTTCTACACCTTGACCACAATGAAGAAACCTCGCCGTCAGTAAAGTCAAAGAAGAAGCAGATAAAAAGACAAAAGACGAGTTCGGCAGAGACGTCCAGAGCTCCTCAGACACAATCAGAGGCAGCAGAAGGTCAGAATAACAACAATTACAGACACACAAAATCTGTTTCTGCCTTTTCAGGCCTTCAGAATCTCAGCTTGTTCTACTTAGACGAGTATGAATCAGGTCAGACTGATGTATTTCTTGTTTCTCCTGTCAGCCGCTGTAACTTCTCAAAGAGCGACACCTTGATGAGGCTGTTTTAAACCATAAACACTTGACATTTGCCACAGAGGTTGCATGGTTGCATTAGCCACCTGATTATACGTTTGCTATCCTGGTAGACTCCAGCCAGAAGGCATTAACTGTCACAGATGTCTTTGTCATGGTGCCCCTTTACTGGCTACATCCTCACAATGATCTGTACTTGCAAACATGGAGGTACAGCAAACAAACTGCAGTCTTTAATTCTATTAAACAGTAAGAAACTCCCCCCTGGTGGCACAACCAGGTACTACAGCTAATTTACAATACATTTTCTGCCTTATCGTTGTTTTTTATTTACTTCCTGTGTGGCGGTCCCACCACACAGGAAGTAAAAAAAGCCAAATCTAAAATTGGGAATATGTTAAATGAAGTCTGGTGGCTGCCCTCTCCGGGTCGGTGGAGACTCCCTGTCCCAAGTGGAGGAGTTTAAGTATCTCGGGGTCTTGTTCCAGAGTGAGGGGAGGATGGAGCGTGAGGTTGACAGGAGGATTGGTGCAGCGTCTGCAGTCATGTGGTCGCTGTATCGGTCCATCGTGGTGAAGAAGGAGCTAAACCGAAAGGTGAAGCTCTGTATTTACTGGTCAGTCTACGTTCCTGCTCTCACCTATGGTCATGAGCTTTGGGTCATGACCGAAAGAACGAGATCCTCGATACAAGCGGCTGAAATGAGTTTCCTCCTCAGGGTGGCTGGGTGCATCCTTAGAGATCAGGTGAGGAGCTCAGTCACCAGGAAGGAGATCAGAGTAGAGCCGCTACTTCTCCACATCCAGAGGAGTCAGTTGAGGAGGCTTGGACATCTGTTCTGGATGCCTCCTGGACGCCTCCCTGGGGAGGTGTTCCTGACATGTCCCACCAGGAGGAGGCCTCGGGGTAGACCTAGGACACCCTGGAGGGACTATGTCTCTCGGCTGGCCTGGGAACGCCTCGGAGTCCCACTGGAAGAGCTGGAGGAGGTGTCTGGGGGGAGGGAAGTCTGGGCCTCTCTGCTTAGACTGCTGCCTCAACGACCTGGATGGATGGATGGATGATGGATGGATGATGGATGGATGGATGGATGATGGATGGATGGATTGATGGATGGATGGTAGATGGATGGATGGATGGATGATGGATGGATGGATGGATGGACGGATGGATGGATGGATGGTAGATGGATGGATGGATGGATGGATGATGGATGGATGGATGGATGGATGGATGGATGGATGGTAGATGGATGGATGGATGGTAGATGGATGGATGGATGGTAGATGGATGGATGGATGGATGGATGGATGGATGATGGATGGATGGATGGATGGATGGATGGTAGATGGATGGATGGATGGATGGATGGATGATGGATGGATGGATGGATGGACGGATGGATGATGGATGGATGGATGGTAGATGGATGGATGGATGGATGGATGGATGATGGATGGATGATGGTTGGATGGATGAGGAATGGATGGATGGATGGATGATGGACGGATGGATGATGGATGGTAGATGGATGGATGGATGGATGGATGGATAATGGATGGATGGATGATGGATGGATGGATGATGGATGGATGGATGATGATGGATGGATGGATAGATGGATGGATGGATGGATGGATAATGGATGGATGGATAATGGATGGATGGATGATGGATGGATGGATGATGGATGGATGATGATGGATGGATGGATGGATGGATGGATGGATGGATAATGGATGGATGGATAATGGATGGATGGATGGATAATGGATGGATGGATAATGGATGGATGGATGATGATGGATGGATGATGGATGGATGGATGGATGGATAATGGATGGATGGATAATGGATGGATGGATGGATAATGGATGGATGGATAATGGATAATGGATGGATGGATGATGGATGGATGGATGATGGATGGATGGATGATGATGGATGGATGATGGATGGATGATGGTTGGATGGATGATGATGGATGGATGGATGGATGGATGGATAATGGATGGATGGATGGATGGATGATGGATGGATGATGGATGGATGGATGATGGTTGGATGGATGATGGATGGATGATGGATGGATGGATGATGGTTGGATGGATGATGGATGGACTATAGAAGCCTTGTGCCACCCAGGAAGGGAATAAAGTCATGTTTAAAAGTGGGAATATTTTGAATGGAGTCTGGTGCTGTAGGTTTCTGTCCTTGTATTATTGTTGACTTGTCTTACTGTTGGTTCAGAGTTCAGTGGACTCACATTAACTCGACAGTCAGGCTGAGCTGTAAACTTTGCTGCAGGTCTCAGGAAGCCGTCGGTTCCTCCCTGGAGGGAAGTTAAATCTGTGCTGCAGTCGCTTCTTCAGAGCAACGCCAGCAAGAAGCCTGAAGACGAAACGCTGAACCGTCCTGCTGCGAACATCCCAGAGCTCAGCTTCAGGGTACGACCTCAGCAAACACCTGCCCTCAGCTTACTTTTAACTCATACCATGGTTTATAGTTGACTAAACACGACGTGATGTTTCAGGACTTCTTCAGAAGCGCTCTGGAGGCGTCTCTGGAGGCCTCCATCAGGTCCAGGGCTCAGTCCAAGACGTCGCCCTCCGAGCTCACGGTGGAGCTGAACCTCCGAGCTCCGCCTCTGGAGGGCGAGTCAGACGCCTGCGTGGGCTCCTCGTCTTCATCGCTTCCTGTCTCCTCCTCCTCCTCCTCCTGCTTGAGGTGCGTCCGGCTGCAGAGGAGGGTGGAGGAGCTGAAGGAGAAGTTGTCTCAGGCTACAGGAGGACATGAAGAGATGGAGGCTCTGAAACAACCAGACGATCCTGAGACGACCCCTGAGATAGAGGAGGAGGTGCCTGAGTGTAAGTTAGTCTTGTTATTTCAGTCTTCTACTTCAGAAAAGGCCAAAGATGCTCAGTTTGCTGTCACAGAGGAGGACAGAAGCATAGAAATAATCATCTTTAAGACGCTGCAACCAGAGAAAGATATCAATCAACCACAGCTCTAGTATCTCCGGTCATTTAGCTTCACCTGTAGCGTCTCTGTGTGCTCGTTTTTCTTTCCTGTCTTACTACATCTTAGTTTATGTCTCATTGTAGCGTCTTTGTAGTTTTAACTTATCTAGTTTTGCCTCCCTGTAGCCACGACATCACTTCCTCGAGTCTTTGTAGTTGTTTTGAGCAACTCTCTGGCCTTTTTGTTCCTTGTCTCTGCATCTTTGTAGTCATTTTGTGTCTCATTGTGGTTGTTTTCTGTCTTGTTACTCAGTATTTATACCAGTTTGGTGTTACATCTTTGTAGTTTCGTGTCCTGTTTCCAAGTCTTTGTAGTCGTGGCTGTTGTTGTTCTTGTTTCTGAATCTTTGTAGTTGTTTTGTCTTGTTTCAGTGTCTTTGTAGTTTTGCTTCACTTTGTGGCCATTTTGTGTCTAGTTTCCAAGTCTTTGTTGTCATTTTGCATCTCATTGTGGTTGTTTTCTGTCTTGTTACTCAGTATTTAGACCAGTTTGGTGTTACATCTTTGTAGTTTCGTGTCTCATTTCTGAGTCTTTGTAGTTGTTTTGTGTCACAAATTGGCTGTTGTTGTTCTTGTTTCTGAGTCTTTGTAGTAGTTTCATGTCCCCATCTTGCCCTTTTGCATCTTTGTCGTCATTTTGTGTTACATTGTTGTTGTTTCATATCTTGTTTCTAAGGATTTGTACTGGTTTGTTGTTACATTTTTGTAGTTTCGTGTCGTTTCTCTGAGTCTTTGTAGTTGTTTTGAGTCACGTTGTGGTTGTTTATGTCTTGTTTCCAAGTCTTTGTAGTCATTTTGTGTTATTTTCTGGCTGCTGTTCTCGTTTCTGAGTCTTTCTAGTCTTATTGTGTCACATTCAGGCATTTTTGCATCTTGTTTCTGAATCTTTGTAGTTGTTTTTGTCACAAATTGGCTGTTTGTGTCGTGTTTCCAGGTCTTTGTAGTCGTGGCTGTTGTTCTTGTTTCTGAGTATTTCTGGTTGTTTTGTGTTATTTTCTGGCCCCATTATGTCTAATTTCTGAGTCTTGGTAGTCGTATCGTGCCGCTTTCTGGCCTTTTTGAGTCTTGTTTCTGAGTCTTTGTAATCATTTTGTGTCACATTGTGGTTATTTTGTATCGTTTTCCTGAGTATTTGCACTGATTTAGTTTTACACTTTTATAGTTTCATGTCTTGTTTCTTTGTCTTTGTGGTTTTGTCTCACTTTGTGGTTATTTTAGGTCTAGTTTCCGAGTCTTTTTTGTCGTTTTGTGTTGCTTTCTGACCGTTTTACTTGTTGTTTTTAAGACTTTGTTGTTGCTTTGTGTTACTTTTTTGTGTTTCTTGTTGTCGAGTCTTTGTAGTTTTCTCTCGCATTCTGGCTGCTTTGTGTCACAAATTGGCTTCTTGTGTCTTGTTTTTGAGTCTTTGTAGGTATTTTTTGTCACTTTCTTGCTGTTTTGCGTCTTGTTTTTAAGTTTTTTGCAGTTTCGTGTTTTGTTTCTGAGTCTTTGTAGTTTTTTTCTCACATTCTGGGTGTTTCGCATCTTTTTTCTGAGTCTTTGTGGTTGTTTTTTGGTCACAAATTCAACGTTTGTGTCGTGTTTCCAAGTGTTTGCATCCATTCTGTGTCACTTTATGGCCATTTTACAGCTTGTTTTTAAGTCTTGGTCGTCGTTTGTGTTGCATTTTAGCCGTTTTGTGTCTTGTTTCCGAGTTTTTGCAGTTTCTTCGTGTCCATTTCAGGACATTTTGTGTTTTTGTTGCGGAGTATTTGTGGTTGTTTTCATGTCTGTAGCTAATCTGGATCTCTCTGGTCATTTTGTGCGTCTTTTTAAGTCATTTACTTCGTCTCTGGAGTCGTTTTTTTTAGCTCATATGTATGTTATATCTCAGTTTGCATTACTTTCTGGTCTTTGCTGTGATTCTAACTGAACAAAAATGGAATGAAAGTTAAACTTAACTTGGAAAAGTCACAGTTTAGGTTCAGTTTTCTGCCGAGGTTTCAGGCGTCTGTCCGTCCCTCCAGGGTCGGAGCTGGCCTCCCCTGAACAGGAGCTTCACCAGGACAACGGCGAGGACGAGGCGGGTCCGTCGGGCAGCAAGCGTCGACCGACCCCTCGCTTCAGGAGGGAGTGGCTCAGCATGTTCTGGTTCCTCCGGTACTCGCCGGTCAAGGACCTGATGTGGTGCCACGTGTGCCGCCTCCACGCCGCCCCCAGCTACCAGAAGCTGGCTCTGATCAAAGGCTCCCGAGTGTTCAAGATGGACAGCATCAAGAAGCACCGCAACACCATCTACCACAAGGAGAACATGCAGCAGCACATGATGAGCGGCCGCTGTCGTCCAGTGTCATCGAGCTGATGAGGTCGGTACGCTACAGACCGATCGATTATTGACCAACTAACTACTTCAGGTCTGGTCAGCCTCCTCTCTCTGTGGTCCCTGAAACGCCTCTCAAGCAGAAACTGAAGGAGAAACCCAAACCACGAAGCTAGCTCCTCTCACGGTGGCTAATGCTATGCTAACGGCTAGCGGCTAAGTTAGAAGCTAGCTGGAACAGAGTCTGGAAACCGAGACCAAAACCACGACGGTGCAGCGATGATGTGAAAAGTTCTGGGTGGTTTTCTGACCTTTTCCTGCCTTTGACTGTATTTTTGTGTCTTCAGAGTGTCGTCATAAATCTACTGAATGTTTTGTAAAGACGTCCCTTTAAATGTGTTTTATAGTTTTGTACTTTTACTACATAAAAACTTTAACACCAACAAACCTCATCTCTGTGTCCACGCGCTCTTCTGTGCATTTTGTTTTTACTCTTTGATTCGCTCATCGTTTATGTGCATTTGTTTTTTTAGTAAAACAAAAAAATGATAGAAATAAATTGAGAAACATGACAAACAACCACAAGCATACATTTTATTATATTTTGACAAAAAAAGAAGATTTAACCCGGATTAAATGTGGTCCAAAATTGGCAATTTTTTTTTTTAAAAAAGTCAAGTCTAAAATTGGGATTGTTTTACAGAGCTCTGGTGCTATGAAAGGGTTTGCTGTGGCAGAAATATGTGTTTTCCAAAAATGGTTCAGACAGAAAAAAGTAGGATTTCACCTAAATAACTGGGAATATTTAGATTTGAAAAATAAATAATAAAACATAAATAAACAAAATAAATAATATAAAAGAAATAATAAATAAATCATATAAAAGAATAAATAAAGAAAATAATATAAAATAAATAATAAATAATACAAAATAAATAATATAAAAGAAATAAATAATAAAGAAAGAAAATAATATAAAATAAATAAATAATACAAAATAAATAATAAATAAAGTAAATAAATAATATAAAAGAAATAAATATAAACAAGAAAAGAAACAAATAAAATAAATAGTAAATATAAAATAAATAATTAATAAAGAAAATAATAATTTAAAATAAATTAATATAAAATAAATAATACAAAATTAAATAAATATAAAATAAATTATAGAATAAATTATAAATAATTCAGGTATTACATAGAAATGACTATAGCCTCATAGATGGACTACAGATGTCTATGCAGCCACACAAGAAGTGAATAAAATTAAATGTAAAGTTGGTAAAATTATGAACCAAGTCTGGACCACAAGGACTGAAGACGTCTAAAACCTGCTGCCTGCTGATGTTTGAACCTCTGTAGATGGTTTGTTCTTCCTTATGGTCGTTTTATTGTCTTTATTTTGTCTCTTTGTGTTTATTTTGTCTCTTTGTGTTTATTTTGTCTTTTTGTGTTTATTTTGTCTTTTTGTTTTTATTTTGTCTCTCTGTGTTTATTTTGTCTCTTTGTGTTTATTTTGTCTCTTTGTTGTCACTTCGTGTCTCTGATTTCTTTGTTTGTTGTTGTTTTGTGTTTCTCTTATTTCCAGTTCCTTTTCTAGTTTGTTTTTCTTCTCTAAATATATAAACTATTGATTTATTTCTCAGTTAAACGTGTTTTAAAGTGTTAAATATAAACTTTTCAGCTGCTGTGAATCTGAACTGGATCCTTCGTGTTCATTCGTCTTTCTGTCTCCGGTTGAACCGTGAGGAGGAGCCGGAGCCTCCCGGGCCGCCTCCCGGAGCTCCCTGCCGGCCTCCGTCCTCCCTCACCGGCCTCAGCCTCCAAATTCAGCCGGTTAACTTTAATTTTTGCGCAGCTGCTTTCTTCCGTGTTTCCATGTCATTTCCTGTGATAAAACATGGTGGTCACAGCTCGAGCAGGCGACTGAGTCGCTGCGAAAATTGACGCCAAACTTTGCCTCTCCGGAGCCCAGCGGCGGGGCTCGGAGCGGCGCTGCCCGGCCAGGGCGACGCAGAGCCGGGCTTCAGCCGGGGCACAGGGTCGGTGTCCCCGCCGCGTCTCCGCTCCAGGTGGGTCTGCTCGGTGGCCACTGTGGCCAGTAAAATGGCTTCCGAAAACAGCAGGCAGATTGCCAGCAGCCTGCAGACCGGAGCTCGGAAATCGTGGCGCAGATCGGAGCTGCGCCGCAAACTGCAGATAATCCGCTGCTTCGATCCGCTGAGAGGCGAAGGAGAGGCGCAAAGTTAGCGGCAAGTTGAGGTTAACGATTAGCGGCTGAGAGAAGAGAGGAGAGGAGAGAAGAGCTGGGCAGGATGCAGAGTTAGTCTGGAAGAGAAGATTAAATTAACCCAGAGCACAGAAAACAAACCGAGAACAGCTGACAGGAACTAAAATCTATGTAAATAAACTAAAGTATGGAGATGATAGAAAACAGACAGAATAAAGTCATGTGTGTTTATTGTGGGAACAGAAATATTATTAAATTAATGCAGAATATGGAAAATATATGTAATTAAACTAAAGTATGGAGATAATATGGAGACACAGTCAGCTGGGTTTATAATTCTAACAGACTAAAGTCATGTGTTTATTGTGGGAACAGAAAAATGATTAAATTAATCCAGAATATGGAGAATATACAGAAAAAAAAAACATATTTATCAAACCCAAAATAAGATGTTTATATTGAGCACAGACAGCTGGGTTTATATTTATATAAAATACTAAAGTCATCTGTGTTTATTGTCAGAATCAGAACGTAAAGTAAATGAACTGAGAACATGCTGAATTTATTAAACATCAATATTTAATAAAACTAAAAAAAAGCTGCATTTATATTTATAAAATACTAGAGCTATCTCTGTTTATCAGCAGAACATATATATATTAATCCAGAAAAAGGAGATTATATAGAAAAATAAATTTAATAAACACAACATGTAGTTTGATTTATAACTATAAACTACTGATGTCATCTCTAATATTAGAACTGAATGTACATCAATAAACCCAGAACATAGAGATTATATAGAGAAACATATGACTTATAGAACTTAAAATATATGATGAGATTATAACATGGAGATGGGTAAAATCATCACATCATGTTTATGTAGAACATCCTGCAGATGTTACCAGTGAGAGACGTTCAGTCAGATGTCTGCTTTAATAAAAGTGTTTTCATTATTATTTCATGTGTTTTCTCCTCTCGTTGATGACAAACAGCTCCTGTCGTGTTCCTCAGACCTGCTGCTGAATCTCCACCAACATGGTTCCATCATGAGCGAACCGCCGCTGGACTTCTGGTGTAAGAGACGTTTTCTCCTCAGCTCTTCAGTTGTTGTAGTTTGTTTGTGCTTCACTGAATACCTTTAAAAAAAGGAATAAAACTACATGTCTGTTTGCTCTGACGATGACACATATTCTAGTGAGAGGCTGCAGCTGGTAGAAAAAGCAGCTAGTTACAAATCCAAATAATGTTAGCATAATAAAACTAGCATTAGCATGAATAAAAGTAATGTTAGAATGAAAAAATAATGCATAAGCCCAGTTGTGATTAAAAAACATAAAACATGATGTTAGCATGACATAATAGTATTTGCTAATTATGCTAATTTTAGCATTAAAAAAAACAAACTCTTAGTATTAAAAAAAGTTAATGTTAAAATTACAAAACTAATATTAGCATAAATACAACTAATGTTAGCGTGGAAAAACTGATGTTAGCATAAAAACACTAACAATAATGTAAATATAACCACTGGTGCCATTTAAAAATATGTCGTTTAGCATAATAAAAGTAACATTAGCATAAATGAAACTACATTAGCATAAGAAACAATAGCAAAAACCCCAGTTATGATTACAAAACATACTAAATGATGCTAGCATGAAATATTAGTTAGTATTTGCTAATGATGCTAATTTTAGCATTATAAAACTAACTCTTAGTATTGAAAAATACATTAGCAAAAATTAAACTAATGCTAGCATAACAAAACTAACATTAGCATAAATTAAACTAATGCTAGCATAACAAAACTAACATTAGCATAAACTAAGCTGATGCTAGCATAACAAAACTAACATTAGCATGAATTAAACTAATGCTAGCATAACAAAACTAACATTAGCATAAATTCAACTAATGTTAGCATAAACAAAACTAACATTAATATAAATATAATCAATGATACCATAAGAAATTTGGTCTTAAGCATAATGAAAGGAACATTAGCATAAAAAACATGGCAAAAAACCCAGTTCTGATTAAAAATCATACAAAATTATGTTAGCATGAATTATCAGTCAGTTTTTGCTAATTATGCTAATTTAGCATTAAATATAGCATATATGCTAATATAGCATGTAAAAAAGAATTCTTAGCATTAAAAATACATTAGCATAAATTAAGTTAATGTTAGCATAATAAAACTAACATGGGAATAAAAACCTAATGTTAGCATCATAAACTAACATTAAAACAAAAAGAAAACTTAGATTTGATTAAATAAAGTAAATGTTAGTAAAAATAACATTAGAATAAATAAAAGTATTAGCAGCATGATCTTTCTGAATGTTCTTTTTTTGTGCTTATAAACGAGACGACGTCGTCCTCTGAATAAATGTTGTTTAGCGTGTTGTTGTCCTCTTCTGTGTTTGGGCTCCAGTCTGTGAGGACTGTCAGGACTACTTCCAGAAGGACTGTCCGACCCACGGACCTCCGCTGTTCGTCCCCGACACCCCTGCAGCTCCAGGGACGACCAGCAGGGCGGCGCTCACCGTCCCGTCGGGCCTGGAGGTCTTCACCGAGGGGGACGAGGTGGACGTCCGCTGCCTGGATGCAACCATCCCGAAGGGGGCGCTGTTTGGCCCGTACGAGGGGGAGCTGGTGTCCAAAGACAAATCCTCCGGCTTCTTCTCTTGGATCGTAAGTCCGACCGGCCCGACCGCAGGTTTAAATGGACTTTAGACGTTTAAACTTCAGGTTCCTGTCTTTACGTTCCAGATTGTGGATGTAAACAACACGTATCAGTCCATCGACGGCAGCGATGAGACCAAAGCCAACTGGATGAGGTGAGGTTGGTCCTTGGTCCATCAAACATCCAACATCCTCCCTGTATGCAGACGATTCTGTTGTTTATGTTCGAATATCCTTTTATAACTTCACTCAGCACGGCAACAAAACACATTTAGAGAGACAGAAGTGGTATTTAACACAACTGGTCATTTAAATAGACCAAAAACAACCAGGAGGGCAGCAACAGGACATAAAAGACCAACAGACAACATGTGATTTATTCAACCTGTCCATTAATCTGATATCAAATGTCAGCTGTAGCAGGATCAGAGCATCGACTGCAACACTGACAGAACATTAAACCAATTAAATTAAGCCGAATTAAGGCGTTAATTTAACTTTAAAACCCAAAACTTGGTGATGGGTCCTTAAAAAACACTTCAAAAAACTTGATAAAATAGCATAAAAACACATAGAAATAGTTAAATATCTAAAAATGGAATATACTTTAAAAATAAATAAATAAACAAATAAAATTAGAATAGAATAAAGTGAACCAAAATAAAAACAATCAAATAAACAAGGTGAGAGAGTCCAGTTTCAATACATTAATCCTAGAAACCCCGAAACTCATCAGCAGGTTTGAAAGGCATTTTCTACCTTTGTCCCCATTTATTCAACAAAAACTGTAAAACAAGAAAGAAATCATCTGATTTAAAAATAGACTCACATTTCCAACGGTTCTTGAACTCATCACGTGAGCCTCAAATCATAACGTTTAATCAAAAATCGCTAAATTCTACATTAATCGTTTAAAAGTTCTTCAAAAGGTAAAGCACCTTTAAAAAACAACAGACTCACCTGTGACCAACAGTGAAAAAGGCAGAGTTGTCAGGTTGAACTGCAGGCAGTGTTTCCACAGAGAGACCAAGAGGGAAATCAAAAGACTGGAGAGGCTGGAAACATGGAAATAGTTAAATATATATAGTATGTGGAGACAAAACGACCACAAAGAGACACTAAATGACATAAATGAGGCACAGAGCAGCAAAAAACAAGACAAAAAAATCCAAAAATAGACATAAAACAACTCGAATGAGACACTAAATTGCATAAATTAGACAAAAAAACGACGCAAAAAGGCAAAAAACATGACAAATGGACAGAAGTGAGACACAAACTAGACACGGAACGGCAAAAATAAGAGGCAAAATGACAAAAAAGTCGCAAAACTGAGACGACAAGTTAAATATCTGTAGTGTGTGGAGACAGAAAGACAAAAAAATGCAAAAATACCAGGATAAAATAAACGTGTCATGGCTTAAAAACAGTATACAGAGGAGCAGAGCAGAGTGAAAGAAGTTTTTAGAGGCTGTAAACATGGAAATAGGTTTTTAAAAAGACACAAAACGACACAGAAATGGACAAAAACGAAGCACAAAATGAGACAAAATGACAGAAACAAGATACAAACCAACAAAAATGAGACTCAAGATGATAAAAATAGGATGGAAAATGTCAAAAACGAGACACAAAATGACCAAAAAAGAGACAAAACAAGGCAAAAATGCAAAAATACCACATTGAACTAAATGCAGCATGACTCAGAAACAGTGAACAGAGGAGACAGTAGTTGGAGATACATCCAGCATGGAGGAACATCTTTATAGAGATGATGAGCAGAGTAGAGAGGAGAAGACTTCAGAGGATGGAAACATGGAAATAAATAAATATCTGTAATATGTGGAGACAAAACGACCACAAGAGACAGTAAATGTTATAAATGAGATGCAAAACAAGACAAAAGCTTCCAAAAACAGACATAAAACAGCCCAAATAAGACAAAAAATCTAAAACAAATGACACAAAAAGGCAAAAAAAACAAGCGAAAGCGACAGAAGTGAGACACAAAACCCCAAACAACAAGACAAAGACACACAACATGACAAAAAGAAACGACAAGAGAGAAAAATCAAACCTACTGGATCAATAAATAAATGCAGCATGACTCAGAAACAGTGAACAGAGGAGACAGTAGTTGGAGATACATCCAGCATGGTGAAACATCTTTATAGAGATGATGAGCAGAGTAGAGAGGAGAAGACTGGAGAGGCTGGAAACATGGAGATAGTTCAATATCTGCAGAATGTGGAGACAAAACGACCACAAAGAGACACTAAATGAGACACAACAACACAGAAAAGGACAAAAACGAGACACAAAAAGATAAAAATGAGCCTCAAAATGACAAAAGTGAGATGGAAAATGTCAAAAACGAGACACAAAATGACCACAAAGAGACAGAAAACAGCAAAAATGCAAAAATACCACAATAAATAAAAGCAGCATGGCTCAGAAACAGTGAACAGAGGAGACAGTAGTTGGAGATACATCCAGCATGGAGGAACATCTTTATAGAGATGATGAGTAGATAAAGCTTTGAGTTTGTGGATGCTCCATAGATTAAACAGCATGTTGTGTCGTCATCTTCGTCCAGCATTGGTGTATCGGTGTTTCCCCTGCAGGTTCGTCCGGACCTCGTCGGAGGACAGCGACAGGAACCTGACGGCGTTTCAACACGGCAAGAACATCTACTTCAGAGTCTGCCGGCAGCTGGAGGCCGGAGAGAAGCTGAGGGTCTGGTACAGCGACGACTACATCCAGCGGCTCCACTGCGTCTCCCGGGAGAGCATCGACCGGAACCTGGACCCCGGTGAGCCCAGCTGTTTGTTAGGAGGTGGGAGGTGTGGTTGAGAAGTTTAGAAGCTGTTGTGTGGAGCGCGTCATGGTCGGGCAACATTGGAGCAGTATGAGGAGGCCTTCTTCCTCGTCCCCAGAAATAAAATTCATGTTAAAAAAAACCCTATTTGGACACAGTTTAAGACGTTCAGCTCAGCATAGGTGGTGATTTTATAGAACAGGGCTTCTGGAGAGCCTTACAAGCACTGCAGGAGCACTGGGAGCAGTGTGTTGCTGCGCAGGGAGACCACTTCTATGGGCATTTGAGCCAAATTAAAACTGATTTCTATAGTCACAATTTCAGCGGTTTGCAGCCGAGTGTGAAGCGACTGGGATGAGGATCAGCACCTCCAAATCCGAGGCCGTGGTTCTCCACCGGAAAAAGGCGGCTTGTCCTCTCCGGGTCGGTGGAGAGTCCCTGTCCCAAGTGGAGGAGTTTAAGTATCTCGGGGTCTTGTTCACGAGTGAGGGGAGGATGGAGCGTGAGGTTGACAGGAGGATCGGTGCAGCGTCTGCAGTCATGTGGTCGCTGAATCGATCCGTCAGGGTGAAGAAGGAGCTAAGTCAAAAGGTGAGGCTCTGTATTTACTGGTCAATCTACGTTCCTACTCTCATCTATGGTCATGACCGAAAGAACAAGATCCCAGATACAAGCGGATGAAATGAGTTTCCTCCATGGAGTAGCTGGGCACACCCTTGTCCTTGTCCGCACGTAGCCGGGTTTTTGTAAAACAAAATATCGGTGTCGGCGTCATGGGGGGGGCATTCGATGGCCGTGCCCCCCCAGCTGACCAACTGTGCCCCCACTCTGAGCATCTGCACCAGCGGCACACGGTTTGGGAGGCGGAAAAGGAAAGGAGCATGGCAAGCGAGGACACTGCTACTGTGCCTACGGCAGCGGGAGATATCCATGCTAATGCAACCGGACTGTGACGATGAAGGTCCCCACCCCCCCTGAATTTGTGCCCCCCGCAGTTTTCTTAATGCCACCCATTGAATTTTGTCTGGCGACGACTTTACCAAATATCCTGCCCCCTCCGTCTAGAAAAAAACGTACGTACACCCCCTCGTTTTAGAAAAAATTCATCCACACCTAACCACACAAGTGCGTTTTTAAGCACATTCATAAGCATGCCAGACCTCTAGGTGGCAGTAGTTCCCCAAATCCTATCCAATCAGAGCAAGCTTCCGTCTCTCGAATGGCAAAGTGATGGAAAATAACCGTCCTTAACGTTGTCCTTCGCCTGTGTTGTTAAACGTGAAGCAGCATCTGGGCTTGTAAAAACAAGCAAGAAAAAAGCGCCTGTCCAAGAAACAGCGCCAAAAACCTTGTGAGGGCGTCCATACTGCTTCCCAATGTAAACACAGGTCCATATGTGATGTAAGAACAGATTTTGTCACAGGCAGTGACGTTTCGAAACGCAAAACTCCGGTTGTTGACGTCCACATGCAGACGCATAAATGGAGGATTCGCAAATCTTCACTTTAGTTGGAGGCTTTTAAAAGAATCGTTTTTAATGCCATAAATCTGTGTTTTCGTGTGGATGACAGGAAAAATCGTAGAAACATATCTTCGTTTTGTGAGACACCAGGCTACGTGTGGACAAGGCCTTAGAGATCAGGTGAGGAGCTCAGAGTAGAGCCGCTACTTCTCCACATTGAGAGGGGTCAGTTGAGGTGGCTTGGACATCTGTTCTGGATGCCTCCTGGACGCCTCCCTGGGGAGGTGTTCCTGACATGTCCCACCAGGAGGAGGCCTCGGGGTAGATCTAGGACACCCTGGAGGGACTATGTCTCTTTGCTGGCCTGGGAACACCTCGGGGTCCCACTGGAAGAGCTGGAGGAGGAGTCTGGGGTGAGGGAAGTCTGGGCCTCTCTGCTTAGACTGCTGCCTCCAAGACCCGGATGGATGGATGGATGATGGATGATGGATGGATGGATGGACGGATGGATGGATGATGGATGGATGGATGGATGGATGGATGATGGATGGATGGATGGATGAATGGATGGATGGAAGGATGGATGGAAAGAAGGATAGATGGATGGATGGATTAATGAATGGATGATGGATGGATGGATGGATGAATGGATGGATGGAAGGATGGATGATGGATGGATGGATAGAAGGATAGATGGATGGATGGATGGATGAATGGATGATGGATGGATGGATGGATGAATGGATGGATGGAAGGATGGATGGAAAGAAGGATAGATGGATGGATGGATTAATGAATGGATGATGGATGGATGGATGGATGAATGGATGGATGGAAGGATGGATGATGGATGGATGGATTAATGAATGGATGATGGATGGATGGATGGATGAATGGATGGATGGATGGATGATGGATGGATGGATGGATGAATGGATGGATGAATGGATGATGGATGGATGGATGGATGGATGGATGAATGGATGATGGATGGATGGATGGATGAATGGATGGATGGATAGAAGGATAGATGGATGGATGGATGGATGGATGAATGGATGATGGATGGATGGATGGATGGATGAATGGATGGATGGATGGATGGATGGATGGATAGAAGGATAGATGGATGGATGGATGGATGAATGGATGAATGGATGGATGGATGGATGGATGGATAGAAGGATAGATGGATGGATGGATGGATGAATGGATGATGGATGGATGGATGGATGAATGGATGGATGGATGGATGGATGATGGATGGATGGATGATGGATGGATGGATGGATGAATGGATGATGGATGGATGGATGATGGATGGATGGATGATGGATGGATGGATGATGGATGGATGGATGGTCACAATCTCTAAACTTTTTGATCGCTCTTTGTAAAATTATACTCAGAGTAGATCCAGGAAGATGCAGAGACACTTCTAGTTGTGGCAGAAAGTAAGAAGCTGATTTACTTTTAGTCACGAAACACTTCAGTCTGGTGTTCGTGTTCTGAGGCTGCAACTGTCTCCATCTTTGTGTACGGTTGCCATGGTTACAGGAGTTATTCTGGTCTGCGGCTCAGTGTCCATGTCCCAGTGCTCTGCAGTGGTACAGCAGGAAGACTCAGTAAATCCACACATTCAGCTCTTGCAGCTGCTGCAGCATTATCTTTTATTTACCTTTGGCAAGAAACCAGGTTTGCTCCTGCAGAATCTCAGGATAACAGTGTAGATATGAGGCGTTTATCTTTAATAGTTCCTCAGATATTGTCGTTCAAGCAGCCTCAAATTTCAAATCTGCTGTAAGTGGGTCAACAGGGAATTTTTTTAAAAGCTTATCTGGTAAAGTATTTGATATATGAAGCTAAAATTTAAAAAATATGTTTATAAATATCTATATCTTATGCTCTAAAAATTTCAGGCAAAATTGTTCTAAACATACGATGATTTGACTTGGAGTGAGCCTATAAGCCCTGCTGTCCAGCAGGTGGAGCTGTTTCACCATCTTTTATCTTCTGGTCTCCATTAGTTTTTATTTGGTCTGTCTTATTACCAGCCTGTCAGTCACTTTTAAAGCTCTTTCACCTGCTCTAACCTGAAGCAGGTGCAGCAGTGGTGGTTGGTTGACCGACTGAACCTTCTCGACTCTTCATGGTCTTTGAATTGCAGCTTTAAACATCTAATATAATGGTTTTATTTCAGATCCTGGGCATCCAACGGTGCTGAACAAACTTCAGAAGGACTTTAAGTCTCCGTGCCTGCAGTCGGCTCTGCAGGGCAAACTGTGCTCCAGTAAACAGCCCAGCGAGGAGTCGGACGGTCAGCCTCCCGCCAAGAGGAAGAAGATCGACCTGATCTTCAAGGACGTCCTGGAAGCTTCTCTGGAGGACTCTCGGTCCAAGTCCTGCCTCCCCGGGGACTGTAAGCTGCCGCCGCTTGGGTTGGACTCGTCTGACAGCGGCTTCAGCGTTCCCGACCTGAAGGTGGAGGAGAAAGAGGAGGAGAGCCAGAGCGGCGAGGAACCCTCCACCTCCTTCTGCCCCAACTGTGTGAAGCTGAGGAGGAGGATCGCGGAGCTGGAGGAGGAGCTGAGCCGCCTCAGAGCAGGGCAGGGGGACGGAACCGGTCCAGCTGAGAAGGTCCAACTGGATCAGGGTCCACCACACCCAGAGCAGGGGCCCATCGAGGACTTCCAAGGTGAGGCAGCAAGTCTTCTAGATCTTTACTTCCTGAACCCCCAAAGTTTCTGGGTGTTTTTTGGTCCTGTCATTTTTTACCCACTGTGGGTTAAATTTTCCCTCCAGTATAAAGTCCTAATGTCTTCTGTGAAATGTGACATTGTTATAATATCATGAATAATGGAATCACCAACACGTCCAGCAATTCTCCAAGGGCCCACAGGAGTTACCAATGCTGGAGGAAACTACTTTTACACAACCTGCAGTTCAGCCAAAAAGTCCTTTAACTAATACACACACACACTTTATGGATTGCATAAAATTTTTTGATTAAGCCGTTGAAGAGAAACTGACAGAGTTTGTCTTTGCAGGGATGGAGCCCTTGACGCCCACTCAAGTGGTTCTGGATGAAGACGACCAGGACGTGGACTCGGCTGACGAGTCCATCGCAGCAGACCTGGTGATTTCTCCGGAGGACTCGTCGAAGCTTTCGTCCGGAGGGAGCAGACGGATCCGTCGCTTCAAGCAGGAGTGGCTGAAAAAGTTCTGGTTCCTCCGTTACTCGCCGACCCTGAACGAGATGTGGTGCCACGTCTGCCGCCAGTACACCGTCCAGTCGTCCCGCACCTCCGCCTTTATTATTGGCTCCAAGCAGTTCAAGATCCACACCATCAAGCTGCACAGCCAGAGCAACCTCCACAAGAAGTGTCTGCAGCTGTACAAGTTACGAATGCATCCGGAGAAGACCGAGGAGATGTGCAAGAACATGATGCTGCTGTTTAATGCGGCGTACCACCTGGCTCTGGAGGGGCGGCCCTTCTCCGACCTCCGTCCTCTGGCCGAGCTGCTGAAGAAGTGCGAGCTCAAAGTGGTGGATCAGTACATGAACGAAGGCGACAGTCAGATCCTCATCCACCACATCGCCCGAGCTCTGAAAGAGGACCTGGCTGAGAAGATGCGCCTGTCTCCCTTTCTGAGCGTCATCATGGATGCCCAAAACGACGACCTCTTCTCCGACATGGTGGCCGTCTACGTCCAGTTCATGAGCAGCGAGGGCTCCCCCAACACAGAGTTCCTGTCCCTGCAGAGACTGAGCATGGCCAGCGTGGACGGGTACCTCCAGGCGATGGATCGTGCCTTCGGTGTCCTCGGCCTCCGGTTTCAGGACATGCTGGTGGTGGGTTTGGGCGTAGACGGCACCAACATCTCTTCAGGAGTGAGGGCAAACCTGTACATCGCTGTCCAGAAGACTTTTCCCTGGATCCTCTGTCTTCCCATCATGATCCATCGGCCTCATCTGGAGGTTCTGGACGCCATCAGTGGTAAGGACCTCTCCTGCCTGGAGGATCTGGAAAACAACCTGAAGCAGCTGCTCAGCTTCTACCGCTACTCGCCTCGCATGATGGCCGAGCTGCGATCCACGGCGCCGACGCTATCTGAGGAGACGGAGTTCCTGGGAGACATCAGAGCCATTCGCTGGATCATCGGAGAACCAAACGTCCTGAACGCCCTCATCAAGGATTACCTGGAGGTGGTCGCACACCTGAAGGACATCAGCAGCCAGACGCAGAGGGCCGATGCTTCAGCCATTGCACTCACCCTCCTCCAGTTCCTCATGGACTACCAGTCAGTCAAACTGATCTACTTCCTGCTGGACATCATCGCTGTCCTCTCACGACTGGCCTTCACCTTCCAGGGAGAGTATCTTCTGGTGTCGCAAGTGGAAGCCAAGATAGAGGGGGCCATCCAGGAGATCGGCCAGCTGGTGGACTGCCCCGGAGAATACCTGCAGGAGTTTGAGGAGAATTTCAGAGAAAGTTTCAACGGCGTTGCTTTGAAGAACCTGCGAGTCGCCGAGTCCAAGTTTCAGTCCATCCGAGAGAAGATCTGCAACAGGAGCCAAGGCATCCTGTCTCAGAGGTTGGACCTGCAGAGCCGCTCATTCGCCAAAGCCTGCAAAGTGTTGGACCTGTCCACGTGGCCGCACAGCCACGAGGACCTGCAGGTCTACGGGGATGAGGAGATCCAGACCATCTTCAATCACCTAGCGTTGATTCCCTCCGTGGGTCAGGAGGGTTCTCATGCCCGGACGGAGGCCAGAGGCAGCCTAGAGTTGGAGTGGAAGGACCTGAAGGCCGACTACTACAGTATGAACGGCTTCAAAGAGGTCATCGGTCACATCTGCAGGTACAAGCAGCGGTTCCCCCTGCTGAACCGGATCGTGCAGGTGGTCCGGGTGCTGCCCAGCTCCACAGCCTGCTGCGATAAAGGCCGAGGGTCTCTGCAGAAGATGTGCAAGAACAACCGCTCCCGGCTGACCGTGGAGCAGATGAACGACCTGCTGACGGTGGCCGTTAACGGGCCGCCCATCGGCAACTTCGACGGGAAGCGAGCGCTGGACAGCTGGTTCGAGGAGAAGTCCGGCAGCAGCTACTCGCTCTCGGCCGAGGTGCTGAACCGGATGTCGGATCAGAAGTCGGTCCTGCACAGTGTCGACGTCAACACCGAGTTCTACCCTGATATCTAACAACCCAGCGGTGTCCAGCCAACTAGAGACTCAAAGAAAGATTCAGTTAGTCTGAGAAATACGTTGGTCTGAAGATCATAAGGAGAAGATGGGTTTTCTGAGACCAGTTTTCCACCAGCTGTCGTGAGCTTTGAGTTTATTAAGACTGCAGGAAGACAACCAAAAGCTGGTTGTAAATGATGCAACGTCCAGAAATGCAAACTTCACCAAAGCTACTAACAAAGCCCGAACATAAATAAACAATGCACGTCCCCTGTTGATTCGTGCTTTATCTGCAGTGGAGCAAGTCTATCAAAGGGGCATTAAAAAGGGATATTTATGAGCAATAGGTCCAAAGGGGCACCGCTGGGAAAACGGCTAAGACAGGGGCCCAAAGTTTCAAGGACCTTCCCTGGATTTCACCCTCAAAATGACACTTTAAAGAGACTAAAAGAACCCACTCAAGATTACCACCAAAAGACGCAAAATGACGAAGAAAAACACAAAAACTACGACGACACGCAAAACCACAAGTGAGACGAAACAACAGGGAATCACGAACACAAAGGCAAAGACATGCAAAAAACCTACAAAAGTGGGCTCCAAGAGTTCCAAATTAGCCACTGAGAGATGCAAGTTAACGACAAAAACACACAAAATGGATTTAAAGAGGCAGAACGGCCACAAAGAAAAGCAAAATAAGTACAGAGACAAAGAACCACCACTATAAAGAAACACGAAACAATGAGAAAGAGATTCAAAATGGCCGCAAAGAGATGTAAAACAGGGACAGAGACACAAAACAACGACAAAGTGATCACAGAGAATCCTTAAACGACCGCGAAAAACAACATAAAAGAAGGACAAATACAAAAAAACAGCTACAACAACTAAGGCTACGTTCAGACTTCAGGCTAAAGTGACCCAAATTCGATTTTTGTTGCCCCTCTATGCGACTTGTATCTGATCTTTTCATGACAGTCTGAACAACACAGATCCGATTTTTTCAAATGGCCACTTGGATATGTGGTCCTGAATCCGATACGTATCTGATCTTTTGCCATGCGACTTCTGTTTGAACGGCAAAGTCGCATTTATCCGACCTACATGTCACTGATACACAACAAACGTCTTTATTCTGTGTTCAAGTAGGAACAAAAACAACAACCCTGGTGGACGATAATGTGGAGTCCAGTCAGTGGAGGTTTCAGAGTTAGTTAATATTTTGGGGGGACGACTCTATTCAGGACAAACTCAAGGGGTCTTATCGGAACCGGGTGGTTTTTGAACACATCTCCAAAGAAGTGTCCGAGCAGTGGCTATAAACGGTCCTGACTCCAATGCCAAAGAAAAGTAAAGAGCTTCCGAGCCGAATTTAAGGAGGCCATAGACTCAAACAAACGCTCCACTGTTACCATCCATGTTTACTTCTGCAAACACTGAACACGCTTGCTACGGAGCCCCTAAAGGGACATGGGCAGAAAAAATTAAAATGTAGTTTCTCATGCTCACAAGATACTTCCCTGTTTGTTCACTGTAGGCGTCTGAAAATGATAATACAGGAAAGATATTCACAGATTGGGCCTTCCGTCATCAATATCTCATTAGCGATACGTTGTCAAAACACAATCGATGCCTCTTTCCATCGTTGTCAGGTAGACAATGTGCTACAAGCCCAGCTTTATCAACAGTAGCTGTCTTTCAGGCTGCAGAAATAACACTGGTGTCTACGAGCAGCCGGCTGGGAGATGAGTGAACAGGGACCGTCTGCAAATTGCAAAACGAGAGACACCACACAAATATTCAATAAGGTCACCCTGATACACTATAGTGTCACCAGAATCACTGCAGCCATCGACTGGCTCCTGTTGATCAGACCACAACACTTGGTTTGACATACATGCAGATATAAAAATCATACCGTCTGTGAAATTGCAATTTGCAGACGGTCCCTGGACACTCATCTCCCAGCCGGCTGCTCATAGACACCAGTGTTATTTGTGCAGCTTGAAAGACAGCTACTGTTGATAAAGCTGGGCTTGTAGCACATTGTCTACCTGACAACGATGGAAAGAGGCATCGATTATGTTTGGACAACGTGTCACTAATGATTTATTGATGCCGGAAGTTCATGTGTGCACGAGAAACTTACATTTTAATTTTTTTCTGCCAACGTCCCTTTAGGGCAGGGGTAGGCAATCCTGGTCCTCAAGGGCCACTATCCTGCATGTTTTAGATGTTTCCCTCTTCCAACACACCTGATTCAAATGATCAGATCATCTTCAAGCTCTGCAGAAGCCAGAAAACGATCCTGATATTTTGAATCAGGTGTGTTGGAAGAGGGAAACATCTAAAACATGCAGGACAGCGGCCCTCGAGGACCAGGATTGCCCACCCCTGCTTTAGGGGCTCCGTACACTCGCTGCATGTGACGTCGTCGTGTCCTCTTCTGTGCATGTGTGACACTTTTTGGTCGCATGAAGTTCACGCAGGAGATCACATACAAGTCGCATTTAACTGGAAACGTGGACGAACTCGCAAAATAATCACAAAAAAATCCGGACTGAGCATGAAGCCCTGCGGTCTGAACGTAGCCTAAGTGACACAAAATGATCACAGAGAATCTTAAAACAACCACGAATAAACATAAAAGAAGGACAAAGACAGAAAAAAGAACCATGAAGAGAAACAAAACCATGACGAGGAGATTCACAACAACAACAAAGAGACACAAAACCACCACAAAGAGGCAATAATGGGACTCAGACAGGAATCGACGGCGTCTCGTTGGGTCCTCGTCTCCTGACGCTGAGCCGGACTTGATGCTGGAATCTCCCTGACTGACGAAGCCGTCTGGGTCTTGACGACGAAGCTCTTGTTTTCACGACGAACAGTCAGTCGGTGTCAAAATAAAAGCCTGCGCTACAAGCCGCTCTCTGCTTTCGTGGGATGTTCAGTGTCGCAGTGCCTGACAGGAACCAGGACGTACAAAGGCTTTATATTTCTACTAGAAATGCACTCGGCCCTGCTTCCCCTGTACATACTGTATCCACTGTACATACTGTAAATGCCTGGAGCCTGTTTTTAAGGAGAGTATTTTTCTCTTGAATTCGATGATTGTGCCAAATCGATGGACCGGTGCACGAGGCGAAGGTGAAAAGGTGCTACGCTGTTTGTTTTAGATGTTCACCGCAGCGAATGTCCCGTTGGCAGTTTTCCACTGACGCTTCACGTTTGGATGTAACTTCAGTCTTTGCCAAAGCTTCACATAAGTTTTTAAACTGCATGAGCGGCTGCTGCTTTTAGCACATTCCTAACTGGTGTTTTCTATTGATGATGATGATGATGATGATGATGATGAAGATGTCTGCTGGTGTTTGGTGCAGAAATAAACGTGGGAGGACGATGAGCTGAGAGACGCCACGTGTGCAGATTGATGTTTTACTTTTACAAAGCGTTGATTTAATCAGATTTTTATCCTTAATTTAAACTAATAGTTTGTCTTATCATTCAGGCCACATCACTCTTTAATTTCAGATAGTTTTAAAAATATTTTTCAGACGTTTCATTAATATTTCAGATATTTTGATTATTATTTTGTCGTATTTTTTTTTTAGAAAGTTAACAGATTTTTCAGGCATTTTTGGGCTTTTTTGAAACGTTCATTTTATATATTTTATGTGTTCTTTATATTTTTAAATAAAGTTTTAGAATATTTTTATTTATGTTTCATATATATGTTAAATAATTTTCTTTTTTTTCATTTAATTATTATTTTTTGATTAGTTTGGTGATATTTTTCATATTAATATTTTTTGACTTTCATTTACTATTTTGAAAATATATATTAGAATATGTATTTATATATTTCAGGCCTTTTTGGGCATTTAAAGAAATTTTTTAGGGCAGGTAATTATTTTACAAATATTATATTAATTTCTTTATATTTTTATTAATATTTTTTATATATGTTTAAATATTTTGTTAACATTTTTTAGCATTTTTTTTTAGCAATTTTGTAATTGTTTAGGTCATTTTTTGAATAGTTTAACTGCTATTTTCAGTCAGATTTTTCGAACATTTTTTGATCATTTATTAATATTTTCCAGGCATATTTTTTGGTTACACTTTATTATTATTTATTTTACATTATTACTATTTGATATTAGTGATTTTGTTAATATTTTACTATTTTTTTATACTATTATTTTTATTTTATGTAAAAATATTTTAAATTTTTTTTATTTCTTTTTACATAATTAATATTCTATGTCCGTCTGGTTCTGAGCTTAAGCGCAGCTTTGAGATGCTATATATATATATATATATATATATTAGTATTAAATATTAATTAAAACTACAGAACATATCCCTTCATTTTAGGTTTTCTTGATTTTTCAGGTTTTGATAAATTTGAAGCATCTAGTTTGTTGAATTTCTAGTTTTTACACCAAGATGTTCACGCTCTCTGCTTTAGAAGTACACTTCCTGTGATGATGTGATGGCTGTACACGCCATCAGCTGTGTGTGACTCAGAACACACTACCTAACCAGCCTGTTCAGGGTCACGCTTGTCAACATTTTAGATGATTAGCAGCATTAAAGCTGTGAGCAGCTGCTGTTGAAGTTTGCGGTTAGTTTTACTGTATTTAAATTAGCTAAAAAATATTATTTTACAGATGTCTGGTGTCATTTGGAAGGAAAGGTGTGTCTATTAAAAAGATAGAGGCTGATAGAAAAAAATCTCATGAAAAAACAAAAAAAGTTTTAATTTACACGAGCATAAAAAACAGGCCAAAGCTGTAAATAAAGCTGCAAGCGGCGTCGGACGGGCCCTCGTCTTTACATATCTTATCAAAAACCAGCTGACAGATCAGAGTTGGAGATGGTTTATTGAAACATCCAGTGCAAATGTAAAAAGCTGAATCAAACTCCTGATTACATGATTCCAAAGAGATACAAGAGGCTGGACATGATCCAGTTCACACAGAGAAGCAGCAGAACCAGGTCCAGACCATGGAACCTGATCTAGGACCGGACCAGCTAGCAACCAACAGAACCAGGTCCAGACCAGTTGAGCATTAGAGGTCCAGTTCTGGACCAGGTTTAGAACAGTCCAGTCCTGACACAATCATCTGTCTGCTGAGGTGAAAACAGAAAGCAGTTGAAGCAGCTGATATTTGTTTCAATCTAAGAATCAGAATCAGAACCAGGACCGGGTCCAGGACCAGGATCATTCCTCAGTTAGTCGTTGGAACTAGAGTACGTCCTGGAAACAGAGATGAGACAAAGAGAAGGTCAACAACAGATACTGACAGTACATCATTAAACTGATTCAAAGTGGATTAAACTGGTCTGAACGCTGAGCTGATAAAACAATTGACCTCTGCTATGGCAATGTCAAAAATGCATACAGAGCTTATAAGAAACCTCCACTCAGTACTGCAGACCACAATGTTGTCCACCTAGTCCCAGTGTACCGCACTATACTACTGAGAGAGGGTGTAGTCAAGAGACTACAGCCCTGAAGTCCAGGAGACACTTCAGGGCTGTTTTGACTGTACACTATGGGAGGTGTTTACAAAGGTCAACACTTTAGAGGAGGCCACAGATGTAGTAACATCATACATCACCTTCTGTGCTGAGATGTTGGTCCCTACACTGCAAGAAAGAGTAGCCTAAATATAAGATAAAAACACTGAATTTGAGAAGAAATTACTTAAAAGCAGTGAAATTTTCTGTCCATTCAGCAAGTAAATTTTACTTGGTAAGAAATCTTGAAATAAGTTTTTTTTTTCCTCAAACCTAAGATTGTACTGTAAAATCAAGGACTAACAATGAGTGATTAACTTTTAAAACGAGCCAAATTATCTATCGTGTCTGAAAATAAGATTTTAAATCTTGGCAAGTGTCAAGTAATTTGCAGTGTACAAAAACAGTTCAGTGTTTTCAAACAATAAGCCGTGGATAACCAAATCACTCAAAACAACTCTGAATGAAAAGAAAATAGCATTTAACTCAGGAAACAAACAGGAAGGTAAACTCATTCAAAACAGACTGAATAAAGAAATAAAAAAAGCCAAAAGAGCGTATAAAGACAGGGTGAAGAGGCTTTTTAACAACGGAAAGGTAAGGTAAGGCTGGTTATGTCTGGGAGCCAATGAAGATAACAAATTGTTTTGGGACAGGCCGACTCTGGAATTTTTATGTCTGCCTTAATGTCTCTCTGAGTCTCCCGGTGGCTAGCATCGAATATGTCCGAAAAGGTGGCCAGTTTCAGCCGAGCCGAGCCGACAACTCCTCCAGGATGGCATCCGTCTTGCGATGGAATTCAGGAATCGCATCCAGCTTGCGATTGAACTCACATATTGCTTGAGTCTGAGTGTTGGTGACCCTGCACATTCCCTCCGACATGGCGGGCAGATTATTAAAAGCCAAAAGTGCTGCCATCGCCTTCCGAACTTTGCGGTAGATCAGGAAGCAGCCAGCTCCAATCAGCAGCATACCTGTCACCATAAATCTAATCATGTAGACATCTTCGACGTCCTCAACGGAAAGGATAGACAGGCACACGATCCTCCACTCACCCCAGGAGTCCATCGTGTATCCGGCTTCAAACGTTCCGTCAGGGCATGCGGGCTCTCCTGTACCCGGTCTCATTGTTGAGAAAATTTTGTCGATTGAGGTGAGAGACCAGCTCATCAGATCCATGATTTTAGGTTTTGGAGAGAAATGTAGAGAGAGGCTCCAATTGATAGAGACAGCACAAGACGAGAGCAGAGCAGGGCATAAAGCCAGGGAGGGAGCAAGAGAGAAAGCGTCCGCCTTCATTGAGGGCCAGAAGAACTTGGTATAAATTGGTTTTGACTGGTGTAAACTGGTATTAGACTGATATAAACTGGTATATACTGGTTTTGACTGGTGTAAACAGGCATTTTTGTGGTATAAACTGGTTTTGAATGGTATAAACTGGTTTTGACTGGTGTAAACTGGTCTGACCTCGGGCCTTCCTCTTGTAGTAGATGAATCCAGCCAGAGATAAGACCAGACCAAGAACCAGTCCTGAGGCTCCGATAGCGATCTTGTTCCTCTCAGACTCAGGCATGGACGGATCTGAGGACAGACAGACAGACAGACAGACAGACAGGTGAGAGACAGACAGACAGACAGACAGACAGGTGAGAGACAGACAGACAGACAGACAGACAGGTTATTACCCCAGTAAGTTCTCAGAGGTTCTTTCAGGCTGGCGTGTTCCACCACACAGGAAATCTTCTCTCCAGACCTGCAGCAACATAAACCATCATCACTGATTCATTATCCTGGACGTGGACATGGACCTGGACCTGAACCTGGACCTGGGCCTGGACCTGGACCTGGACCTAGACATAAACCTAAACCTCTATCTGGACCTGGACCAGATAGAGGTTTAGGTCTGGACCTGGAATCATACCCCTGTTACGACTGCCGTCGTGTGCAGGATGATTTCTGTGTTTATGTATGTATGTATCTGCTGTATTCTTCTGAGGAGCAGGTTGGGGAGAATGACTCGCTGCACATAATCGATGCGCCGTTGCGCGTCGGGGATTGGCTGCCGGGGGATGATGAGGCCGCCCGGGATTGGCTGACGTACCGGCGGAATCCCGTAAAAGGCGGAAGGAGGACGTGGCCGCCGGTGGCACAGCGGCAGATGCAGCGTTTGCCATCCTTTCACCTGAACCAACCGGCAGTTCGAGTACAGCCTGTGGTCTAAAGAAATCTGTGTACAGACATTGTTGGTAGAAGTGAGCGGCCACTTTTGTGTAATCGTTTTTCTCCTGTTTAAGTTAGTTAGGTAGGCAAGCTCCTGTTTTTGGTTTCTCAGTTTTGGTTTTGTTAGGTAAGTCTGATGGGAAGTTTAGGTTGGGGTTTTGTTTGTTGTTTTGGCCTTAGCTCACTCTTTTAGTTTCACTGATTTGTTTCGGAATCAGTCGCCCTTTGTTAAACACCTTTTTTACTACGAATAAATCGATCATCCTTTTGTTTGAAATCGTTGTCTGCTGCTTGGTTCCTGTGAAAGATGGCATTTCATGTTACGTGGCAGTAACCCCTAGGCTGGGCGTAACACTGGACCTAAACATCTAGGTTCCAGACCTAAACCTCTAGGTTTAGGTCTGGAACCTAGATGTTTGGACCTGGACCTGGACCTGGAGCAGGACCTGGACCTGGACCTGGAACTGAACCAGGGCTTGGACTCACCTGGGTGTGTACTCCAGGTGTGAGTGGATCTGGTAGTACCAATCCCCGTCCTCCATCTCGTCAGTGGAGGTGATGTCTGAGGTGACCTCCTTGTCGTCTCTGAACCAGCTCACTTTGATGGTTTTGGGGTAGAAGTCGTAGACGCTGCAGACCAACATGGCTGGATGGTGACCAGAGGGGGCCGTCGTGGAGTACAGAAGCACGTAGGGTTTAGCTGAAACACAGAGGACAGTTAGTGGTGGTAGAACCTGCAGATGTTTCAGGACCAGATCTTCAGTTTATCCACATGGTACATCTAAAAACACTGATGATGCAGAAAATTCACATTTAAACATTTAAATCTGTAATAAAGTTCAAATTGAGGCACAAATGTAAATCCATTGTTCCAGAACCATCAGTTGTAAAAGGATGTTTTACTGATCATGTTTCTGTTCCAGATCTGAAGATTCTGTTTGATAAGAGTCTGATAAGTTTAAAGAGAAAACGTATTAACAGATGTAAAAATAATAATAATAATAATAATAATAATAATAATAATAATAATAATTAAAGCTGCAAGCAGCGTCGGACGGGCCCTCGCTCCCCCCCGCAGCGCTGCTCTGGAGACGATCGGAATGTCTAAAACATGCAATTGTGTTCGTCTCATCCTGCTCTGCACATTTACCAAATTTCATGTCTGTAGGACAAACCAGTTATTTTATATGAATTTTTTAAATCTGTAGGGGGCGCTGTGGAGCTTTTTGGCTGCCCCCAATTGATGAGGGATAGCCTGTCATCAAGCACATCAAATTTCATTCACATCTGATCATGTACAGTCAAGTTATGAGCAATTCACATTTCATGGCCACAGGCCAAAAATGACCGCCATGCCACGCCCACACCGTGTGACGTAGCCACGAGATTTTAATAACTTTTCATCCTGGAGGGGTGTAGATGCCACACAGCGAATTTGGTGAAGATACGACAAAAATCCTGGGAGGAGTTTGTTAAATTCCAATAACTGCACACCACATGCTGTAGGGGGCGCCGTTGAGCCTTTTCTGTAATTTTAAAAGCTGGAATGTTTTTGTCTCGGGCTACTGTACCTGTGTACCAAATTTCATGAGTTTACGTGAAACTAGCTGTATTAACTCCACTAAAGCCCAATTTTCAAGGTGGCGCTATTGAGTCATTTTGCCATTCATATGTGTAATTCCCCCAAAATATCAAATTTTTCACCAGTCCTGATGTGTGTGCAAAATTTGGGGAGTTTTTGAGCATGTTTAGGGGTCAAATTGGGGTTCAAAGTGGCGTAAGAAAAAGAAACAAACCGCCAAAGAAACACTACAGGAACAATAGGGTCCTTGCACTGTAGTGCTACGGGCCCTAATAAAAGCTGGAAGCAGCATCGGATGGGTCCTCGCTCCTCACCGCACCCCTGCTTTGGAGACGATCGGAACGTCTATAGCATGTAATAGTGTTTGTCTCATCCTGCTCTGCACATGTACCAAATTTCATCTGTCGGACAAACCAGTGATTTGATAGGAATTTTTGAAATTTCTAGGGGGCGCTGTGGAGCTGTTTGGCTGCGCCCAAGTGTTGATGGATAGAATGTCATCAAGCATATCAAGTTTCATTCACATCTGATAATGTACAGTCAAGTTATGAGGATTTCATACTTCATGGTCACAGGCTAAAAATGGCCGCCCTGTCACGCCCACACTGTGTGACGGAGGCAGAAGATTTAATAACTTTTCATCCTGAAGGGGTCCAGATGCCACACAGCGAATTTCATCAAGAAAGAAAGAAACAAACAAAAAACAATAGGGCCTTTGCACTCACTGCAAACACCTTGCCCTTTCATGCTCAGGCCCTAATAATACTGTCAGAGCTGCAGTTTCAGAGTCTGATCACCAGATGGAGACTTTAAGCTTCCATTAAAGGTCAGACTCGACCTGTGTAGATGACAGTCAATCACTCTGTTTATTCTGATTATTGATCATTGATTATTGATGATAAAATGATCAGTCTGATTCAGAGTCAAGATGAACTTAGACACAAACTCACCTGATTTAGAAAGAATACTACTATACCAGATCCCCACGTTGTGTTGACAGAATCTCTCTTTCCTAGTTCTCATTTCACTCATAAATGTAGGATTGTTGTTCCTGTATTCTGCCTGTTTCACTCCATACTCAGTGTATCCAACAAACTTATCCAAACTGCTGCTGAACCTCATCAACTCCAACTTGTTGTAGTATGATGACAAGGTGTACTCGATGTCCTTTGGCTCAGTGGAGTTAAACTGACAACGATTTGTCATATAATTCATAAATCCATCTGAAGGACAAAACACAGAATTATTGATCAGAGCATTGATCACACTGCTGATGAGAGTATTGATCAGAGCATAGATCATAGTATTGATCAGAGTATTGATCAGAGTGTTGGTCCTAGTATTGGTCCTACCTGCTGTGCAGACGGTGATTACGAGGATCCAGAAGCTGACAGAAGATGAAGCCATGTTCCTGAGTTCACTCTTTGACCAACACTGACTCAGTGGGACTGAGAGCTGCTGTAAAAATCAGAACATGGTCATGTGATGCAGCATCAGCTGTTACCAGGAAGAGAGTCTGACTGGAGTCTGCTCAGCAGGACACACAGCAAGAGGACCAGATCAATACACTGATACCGTCAATTATCAAGACCAGATCAACACATTGATACCATCAATAATCAAGACTCTATTAATACATTATACAGTGGTTCCCAAACTTTTTCTGCAGGGCCCCCCTTTGGAAGATAAAAATGTTTTCTATATTTTGACTTAACTGAGGACACAGAAAAAGTGTGACATGTTCCAAAAAAATAAATAAACGATGAAAAAGTCACTGAAGTAGAAACATTAAAAGTAACATTCATATAAAAATAACATTTATCTTATATTTTAACAATATTCACTACTTTCAACAAGCTCAAAATTGACTTTCTGCACAAAATGGCAATAAAGTTAACAGCTCTCAGGGAATAAACGAAAACTTGCATATATGTGCAAAAAAACAACAAATGTAAAATGTGCAATAACAACATTTCCCATAACACTTCAAGTCCCTCTACTTTTTCAGTAACTGGTACGAGCTTGCTTTGTGCTGCAGATTTTCTCAAATCAAGGCTGCAGCTGTGAGACTGCCACTCTTAGCTTGTTTTCAATGTCCAACTTTGATCTGTATTTTGTCTTGATTGAGGCAACTGCAGAAAAACCTACCTCACACAGGTAAGATGTGGCAAAAGGAAGAAGTGCTGTCAGGGCCCGCCTGCCCATCAGTGGGTAGTCCTTTTCCACTCCAATCCAAAATGCAGCCAATGTCTTTGAGTGAAACTGCAGCCTCATTGTTGAATCAGAGGTGAGATCAATGAACTGTTCCTCTTCTGCAGTGCTGAAGTCAGATGGTCGTGCTGAACTGAAGGGGTCACAGATCCAGTTATATTCAGTCGGATCCTGCACTGGGAAATACCTCAGAAACTGTTTTTGTAAAGCAGCGATGTGGCTTGTCATGCATGGGATCAATGTGTTCTGCAGCTTGTTGTCCTCAATGAACGATTTCAGGCTCTCAAATGAGTCTATATTGCCCTCTTTCACTCGCTTCTCCCACATCCTCAGTTTTCTTATGAATGATGTGATTTTATCTGCCAGTTGTGGAAGGTGTGTTTTAGTGCCCTGCATCTGGAGATTTAGTTCATTGAGTTTCTGAAACATGTCACTGAGGTATGCAAGTTTCATGAGGAAGTCTTTATTGTGGAACTTATGGGCAAGTTCATTACCTTCGTCCTCCTCCAAGAAGATTCTGATTTCCTCACCTAATTCAAACACCCGGGAAAAAACCTTCCCACGTGACAACCATCGGAACTTGCTGTGAAACAAAACCGCTGTATGGTCAGATCCGATTTCCTCACAGAGTGCCGCAAAAATCCGGGCTTTGATGGGTCTTGTTTTAATGTAGTTCACCGTGGCAATGATGTCTGTCATTACGTCGTTCAGCTCGGGGCTCAGCTGTTTAGACGCCAGCGCCTCTCGATGTATCATACAGTGCGTCTGATGCGTCTGATGAGTGCTTGTAGCCCTCCTTGTTTCCCAGACATGGCCCGTGCCCCATCAGTACAGATCCCCATACTGTCCTCCCAGTTCAGATCAGCCTCTTTCAAGTAAGTGTCAATGATTTTAAACAATTCGTCTGCAGTGGCTCTGTTTGTTACACATTTGCAAAAGAGCAAATCCTCCTTCACATCATCGGCATCATTGAATCTGACATATGTTATGAATAAACAATCTTTGTTACCGTCAGTGGCTTCATCCACCTGCAGTGTAAAGCGGTGGCCTCTGATCTTATCGTTAAGCTGCTCCTCTATGTCTTTGGACATGTCATGAATACGCCTCCCGATAGTGTTGTTTGACAGAGGAATGGCCATTAGCTTGTTCGCTGTTGCCTCATCAACCATGGTTGAAACCATGTCAATGGCTGCTGTGAGCAACTCGAGTTGAGATAGTTCTTCCTGCAGGTCCCAGTTTACAATGTCAAAATGCTATAAATGCTCTACTGTGGCGGTATTCCAGTAGTAATTGACTATATATTTACCTTGGCGCAAATAGTGGGATATTGACTTTATTCACAAGTGGTGTTTTGGCTTAACAGGTACGTCGGACGTTGACTCACCTATTGTTTGATCTGCAACCATGCCAAAGCGCGGATCAAGGGAGTCTAAATGCTTTCGCGACCAATTATCTTCAAGTGATGCAGACGAAAACACTACGTTTACTCCCGATGATCGGAAAATGTTGCAAGCTATGGTTGAACAACTTGAGAAACTGGACATTTTGGACGGCCTAAAGGCCGATGTTGCAGAGTTGAAAAAATCAGACGAGTACAATCACGCTCAAATGGAGGATATGAAAAAGGATCTGGCAATGTTAAAAGAAGAAGCTATGAGCCTGAATCTTACAACCATTAGATTGACAAACGAAAATGAGAAGTTAAAGGCGGCACTGTTGGAGCTCCGCTGTAGGAGCATGCAGGACAACTTGTTGATCATGGGAATAGATGAAGCGAAAGGAGAAACTTGCAACACGGTGGAGATCCTCATCAGGGCCTTTCTGCAGGAGCAACTCGGCATCCCAGAGGAAAAGGTCAAGCAGATCCAAATGGAATGAGCACACAGGCTTGG